>CAUZLF010000087.1:0-27802 GCA_963580285.1 Lucinisca nassula | reverse complement strand
GTGTATTTTATAAGTTTTTGCTTCTGTTCCATGTAATTGGAGGGGGGGGGGGGTACTTAAAAGCCATGTAAATCAGTTGTCATTGGTCTGTTTGGAAAGCAGACCTGCAGTAAATGTCTAAACAGGAACACAAGAAAAAGAAAATACTCAATATTGAATATAACACTGAGGTTACTTGGCATTAGACAAGGGTCTCAAGCCAATGCAAAATTTCAAAATTGTCTCTCTGAACAGCCCGCTGCAATATTGCAATGAGTTTTCTCAGCCGTTGTAAGTTCTTACTGGTTGGGTTCATGTTACAAGATTTGAATAGATATAGTCAGACATTTCTCATGGCATTAAGGCATTTATAATCATTTTCATCAAAGTTTTGTCCCCAAAATATCCTCAAAATGCCAATTTTTACTGAAATTAGGGGGTATAGGTGTGAGAACAGCCAAAATTTCTAGCATGGCTGCTAATAGGACATGATTTAGTGCATTTTAGGATTAAAGTATTCCAAAGACATCTGAGAAGAAGCACTGATGCAAGCCGGTTTCTGGGTTCCATTCTGGAAAGAGGTAAACTTTGCGCTTTTTCACAAAACATGGTTTGTCCGGCTTTCATCGTAGAATCTGGAAGCGATAACTTTTCGCAAAGTTTAAAGATTCTTTGTCACTGAACATTAATTATGCATGACTATATTATTAGATATGGTCTAAACTTGTGTTTGGCAATTCTTTTGGTGGATCATAGAGAAATTAGGGTTTGGTATAGGTTGCACTACAGTAAATAATTGGTCTTTATGAAAGCTGCACTTGCTTTGGGGAGAGCTTTCAGTACAGAATTGAATATTCTGCTGCTTTTGATTGGATCTGGTGCTAAGCCATTATTTTTCTGAGAAGTATTATTGTTTATTAGAAGAAATATTAGTAGGTATTTGCTATTGTAAAATGCAGTTGATTTAAATTGAACCATAAAATTGTGCTGACTGGCCACTGGAAATGCCTGGATTTATTCGCTGCGGTATGGGTTTGTTGACGCTGGCTGCCAAAACGGCCAAAATATGCCGCACAGCATACATATTTTTTAGCTTCTTCTGGAAGGTAAATGGTCAGCCTGTCAAATTATATGCCTCATATTGGAAGCATTAGACTTGCTGAAATGTGGTAGAACATGGAATATGCCCCAATTTACATTGTGAGTAAGGGGATTTTTTTTACTGTAGTGCCACCTAAACCGAAAGTAGAAAAATCAGCTCCCCTCTAATGTTTTCATTCATTACATAATATTTTCACACATAATAGGTTCCCTCCAATTCTGTATCTTAAGGTGGATCTTCCTGGCATGTATTTTGTCACAGAAACTGTACAAATTGTAAGTTTAGTGCTAATTTAGGACTAACTGGGTGTATTTTATAAGTTTTTGCTTCTGTTCCATGTAATTGGAGGGGGGGGGGGTACTTAAAAGCCATGTAAATCAGTTGTCATTGGTCTGTTTGGAAAGCAGACCTGCAGTAAATGTCTAAACAGGAACACAAGAAAAAGAAAATACTCAATATTGAATATAACACTGAGGTTACTTGGCATTAGACAAGGGTCTCAAGCCAATGCAAAATTTCAAAATTGTCTCTCTGAACAGCCCGCTGCAATATTGCAATGAGTTTTCTCAGCCGTTGTAAGTTCTTACTGGTTGGGTTCATGTTACAAGATTTGAATAGATATAGTCAGACATTTCTCATGGCATTAAGGCATTTATAATCATTTTCATCAAAGTTTTGTCCCCAAAATATCCTCAAAATGCCAATTTTTACTGAAATTAGGGGGTATAGGTGTGAGAACAGCCAAAATTTCTAGCATGGCTGCTAATAGGACATGATTTAGTGCATTTTAGGATTAAAGTATTCCAAAGACATCTGAGAAGAAGCACTGATGCAAGCCGGTTTCTGGGTTCCATTCTGGAAAGAGGTAAACTTTGCGCTTTTTCACAAAACATGGTTTGTCCGGCTTTCATCGTAGAATCTGGAAGCGATAACTTTTTCGCAAAGTTTAAAGATTCTTTGTCACTGAACATTAATTATGCATGACTATATTATTAGATATGGTCTAAACTTGTGTTTGGCAATTCTTTTGGTGGATCATAGAGAAATTAGGTTTGGTATAGGTTGCACTACAGTAAATAATTGGTCTTTATGAAAGCTGCACTTGCTTTGGGGAGAGCTTTCAGTACAGAATTGAATATTCTGCTGCTTTTGATTGGATCTGGTGCTAAGCCATTATTTTTCTGAGAAGTATTATTGTTTATTAGAAGAAATATTAGTAGGTATTTGCTATTGTAAAATGCAGTTGATTTAAATTGAACCATAAAATTGTGCTGACTGGCCACTGGAAATGCCTGGATTTATTCGCTGCGGTATGGGTTTGTTGACGCTGGCTGCCAAAACGGCCAAAATATGCCGCACAGCATACATATTTTTTAGCTTCTTCTGGAAGGTAAATGGTCAGCCTGTCAAATTATATGCCTCATATTGGAAGCATTAGACTTGCTGAAATGTGGTAGAACATGGAATATGCCCCAATTTACATTGTGAGTAAGGGGATTTTTTTTACTGTAGTGCCACCTAAACCGAAAGTAGAAAAATCAGCTCCCCTCTAATGTTTTCATTCATTACATAATATTTTCACACATAATAGGTTCCCTCCAATTCTGTATCTTAAGGTGGATCTTCCTGGCATGTATTTTGTCACAGAAACTGTACAAATTGTAAGTTTAGTGCTAATTTAGGACTAACTGGGTGTATTTTATAAGTTTTTGCTTCTGTTCCATGTAATTGGAGGGGGGGGGGGGTACTTAAAAGCCATGTAAATCAGTTGTCATTGGTCTGTTTGGAAAGCAGACCTGCAGTAAATGTCTAAACAGGAACACAAGAAAAAGAAAATACTCAATATTGAATATAACACTGAGGTTACTTGGCATTAGACAAGGGTCTCAAGCCAATGCAAAATTTCAAAATTGTCTCTCTGAACAGCCCGCTGCAATATTGCAATGAGTTTTCTCAGCCGTTGTAAGTTCTTACTGGTTGGGTTCATGTTACAAGATTTGAATAGATATAGTCAGACATTTCTCATGGCATTAAGGCATTTATAATCATTTTCATCAAAGTTTTGTCCCCAAAATATCCTCAAAATGCCAATTTTTACTGAAATTAGGGGGTATAGGTGTGAGAACAGCCAAAATTTCTAGCATGGCTGCTAATAGGACATGATTTAGTGCATTTTAGGATTAAAGTATTCCAAAGACATCTGAGAAGAAGCACTGATGCAAGCCGGTTTCTGGGTTCCATTCTGGAAAGAGGTAAACTTTGCGCTTTTTCACAAAACATGGTTTGTCCGGCTTTCATCGTAGAATCTGGAAGCGATAACTTTTTCGCAAAGTTTAAAGATTCTTTGTCACTGAACATTAATTATGCATGACTATATTATTAGATATGGTCTAAACTTGTGTTTGGCAATTCTTTTGGTGGATCATAGAGAAATTAGGGTTTGGTATAGGTTGCACTACAGTAAATAATTGGTCTTTATGAAAGCTGCACTTGCTTTGGGGAGAGCTTTCAGTACAGAATTGAATATTCTGCTGCTTTTGATTGGATCTGGTGCTAAGCCATTATTTTTCTGAGAAGTATTATTGTTTATTAGAAGAAATATTAGTAGGTATTTGCTATTGTAAAATGCAGTTGATTTAAATTGAACCATAAAATTGTGCTGACTGGCCACTGGAAATGCCTGGATTTATTCGCTGCGGTATGGGTTTGTTGACGCTGGCTGCCAAAACGGCCAAAATATGCCGCACAGCATACATATTTTTTAGCTTCTTCTGGAAGGTAAATGGTCAGCCTGTCAAATTATATGCCTCATATTGGAAGCATTAGACTTGCTGAAATGTGGTAGAACATGGAATATGCCCCAATTTACATTGTGAGTAAGGGGATTTTTTTTACTGTAGTGCCACCTAAACCGAAAGTAGAAAAATCAGCTCCCCTCTAATGTTTTCATTCATTACATAATATTTTCACACATAATAGGTTCCCTCCAATTCTGTATCTTAAGGTGGATCTTCCTGGCATGTATTTTGTCACAGAAACTGTACAAATTGTAAGTTTAGTGCTAATTTAGGACTAACTGGGTGTATTTTATAAGTTTTTGCTTCTGTTCCATGTAATTGGAGGGGGGGGGGGGTACTTAAAAGCCATGTAAATCAGTTGTCATTGGTCTGTTTGGAAAGCAGACCTGCAGTAAATGTCTAAACAGGAACACAAGAAAAAGAAAATACTCAATATTGAATATAACACTGAGGTTACTTGGCATTAGACAAGGGTCTCAAGCCAATGCAAAATTTCAAAATTGTCTCTCTGAACAGCCCGCTGCAATATTGCAATGAGTTTTCTCAGCCGTTGTAAGTTCTTACTGGTTGGGTTCATGTTACAAGATTTGAATAGATATAGTCAGACATTTCTCATGGCATTAAGGCATTTATAATCATTTTCATCAAAGTTTTGTCCCCAAAATATCCTCAAAATGCCAATTTTACTGAAATTAGGGGGTATAGGTGTGAGAACAGCCAAAATTTCTAGCATGGCTGCTAATAGGACATGATTTAGTGCATTTTAGGATTAAAGTATTCCAAAGACATCTGAGAAGAAGCACTGATGCAAGCCGGTTTCTGGGTTCCATTCTGGAAAGAGGTAAACTTTGCGCTTTTTCACAAAACATGGTTTGTCCGGCTTTCATCGTAGAATCTGGAAGCGATAACTTTTTCGCAAAGTTTAAAGATTCTTTGTCACTGAACATTAATTATGCATGACTATATTATTAGATATGGTCTAAACTTGTGTTTGGCAATTCTTTTGGTGGATCATAGAGAAATTAGGGTTTGGTATAGGTTGCACTACAGTAAATAATTGGTCTTTATGAAAGCTGCACTTGCTTTGGGGAGAGCTTTCAGTACAGAATTGAATATTCTGCTGCTTTTGATTGGATCTGGTGCTAAGCCATTATTTTTCTGAGAAGTATTATTGTTTATTAGAAGAAATATTAGTAGGTATTTGCTATTGTAAAATGCAGTTGATTTAAATTGAACCATAAAATTGTGCTGACTGGCCACTGGAAATGCCTGGATTTATTCGCTGCGGTATGGGTTTGTTGACGCTGGCTGCCAAAACGGCCAAAATATGCCGCACAGCATACATATTTTTTAGCTTCTTCTGGAAGGTAAATGGTCAGCCTGTCAAATTATATGCCTCATATTGGAAGCATTAGACTTGCTGAAATGTGGTAGAACATGGAATATGCCCCAATTTACATTGTGAGTAAGGGGATTTTTTTTACTGTAGTGCCACCTAAACCGAAAGTAGAAAAATCAGCTCCCCTCTAATGTTTTCATTCATTACATAATATTTTCACACATAATAGGTTCCCTCCAATTCTGTATCTTAAGGTGGATCTTCCTGGCATGTATTTTGTCACAGAAACTGTACAAATTGTAAGTTTAGTGCTAATTTAGGACTAACTGGGTGTATTTTATAAGTTTTTGCTTCTGTTCCATGTAATTGGAGGGGGGGGGGGTACTTAAAAGCCATGTAAATCAGTTGTCATTGGTCTGTTTGGAAAGCAGACCTGCAGTAAATGTCTAAACAGGAACACAAGAAAAAGAAAATACTCAATATTGAATATAACACTGAGGTTACTTGGCATTAGACAAGGGTCTCAAGCCAATGCAAAATTTCAAAATTGTCTCTCTGAACAGCCCGCTGCAATATTGCAATGAGTTTTCTCAGCCGTTGTAAGTTCTTACTGGTTGGGTTCATGTTACAAGATTTGAATAGATATAGTCAGACATTTCTCATGGCATTAAGGCATTTATAATCATTTTCATCAAAGTTTTGTCCCCAAAATATCCTCAAAATGCCAATTTTTACTGAAATTAGGGGGTATAGGTGTGAGAACAGCCAAAATTTCTAGCATGGCTGCTAATAGGACATGATTTAGTGCATTTTAGGATTAAAGTATTCCAAAGACATCTGAGAAGAAGCACTGATGCAAGCCGGTTTCTGGGTTCCATTCTGGAAAGAGGTAAACTTTGCGCTTTTTCACAAAACATGGTTTGTCCGGCTTTCATCGTAGAATCTGGAAGCGATAACTTTTTCGCAAAGTTTAAAGATTCTTTGTCACTGAACATTAATTATGCATGACTATATTATTAGATATGGTCTAAACTTGTGTTTGGCAATTCTTTTGGTGGATCATAGAGAAATTAGGGTTTGGTATAGGTTGCACTACAGTAAATAATTGGTCTTTATGAAAGCTGCACTTGCTTTGGGGAGAGCTTTCAGTACAGAATTGAATATTCTGCTGCTTTTGATTGGATCTGGTGCTAAGCCATTATTTTTCTGAGAAGTATTATTGTTTATTAGAAGAAATATTAGTAGGTATTTGCTATTGTAAAATGCAGTTGATTTAAATTGAACCATAAAATTGTGCTGACTGGCCACTGGAAATGCCTGGATTTATTCGCTGCGGTATGGGTTTGTTGACGCTGGCTGCCAAAACGGCCAAAATATGCCGCACAGCATACATATTTTTTAGCTTCTTCTGGAAGGTAAATGGTCAGCCTGTCAAATTATATGCCTCATATTGGAAGCATTAGACTTGCTGAAATGTGGTAGAACATGGAATATGCCCAATTTACATTGTGAGTAAGGGATTTTTTTTACTGTAGTGCCACCTAAACCGAAAGTAGAAAAATCAGCTCCCCTCTAATGTTTTCATTCATTACATAATATTTTCACACATAATAGGTTCCCTCCAATTCTGTATCTTAAGGTGGATCTTCCTGGCATGTATTTTGTCACAGAAACTGTACAAATTGTAAGTTTAGTGCTAATTTAGGACTAACTGGGTGTATTTTATAAGTTTTTGCTTCTGTTCCATGTAATTGGAGGGGGGGGGGTACTTAAAAGCCATGTAAATCAGTTGTCATTGGTCTGTTTGGAAAGCAGACCTGCAGTAAATGTCTAAACAGGAACACAAGAAAAAGAAAATACTCAATATTGAATATAACACTGAGGTTACTTGGCATTAGACAAGGGTCTCAAGCCAATGCAAAATTTCAAAATTGTCTCTCTGAACAGCCCGCTGCAATATTGCAATGAGTTTTCTCAGCCGTTGTAAGTTCTTACTGGTTGGGTTCATGTTACAAGATTTGAATAGATATAGTCAGACATTTCTCATGGCATTAAGGCATTTATAATCATTTTCATCAAAGTTTTGTCCCCAAAATATCCTCAAAATGCCAATTTTTACTGAAATTAGGGGGTATAGGTGTGAGAACAGCCAAAATTTCTAGCATGGCTGCTAATAGGACATGATTTAGTGCATTTTAGGATTAAAGTATTCCAAAGACATCTGAGAAGAAGCACTGATGCAAGCCGGTTTCTGGGTTCCATTCTGGAAAGAGGTAAACTTTGCGCTTTTTCACAAAACATGGTTTGTCCGGCTTTCATCGTAGAATCTGGAAGCGATAACTTTTTCGCAAAGTTTAAAGATTCTTTGTCACTGAACATTAATTATGCATGACTATATTATTAGATATGGTCTAAACTTGTGTTTGGCAATTCTTTTGGTGGATCATAGAGAAATTAGGGTTTGGTATAGGTTGCACTACAGTAAATAATTGGTCTTTATGAAAGCTGCACTTGCTTTGGGGAGAGCTTTCAGTACAGAATTGAATATTCTGCTGCTTTTGATTGGATCTGGTGCTAAGCCATTATTTTTCTGAGAAGTATTATTGTTTATTAGAAGAAATATTAGTAGGTATTTGCTATTGTAAAATGCAGTTGATTTAAATTGAACCATAAAATTGTGCTGACTGGCCACTGGAAATGCCTGGATTTATTCGCTGCGGTATGGGTTTGTTGACGCTGGCTGCCAAAACGGCCAAAATATGCCGCACAGCATACATATTTTTTAGCTTCTTCTGGAAGGTAAATGGTCAGCCTGTCAAATTATATGCCTCATATTGGAAGCATTAGACTTGCTGAAATGTGGTAGAACATGGAATATGCCCCAATTTACATTGTGAGTAAGGGGATTTTTTTTACTGTAGTGCCACCTAAACCGAAAGTAGAAAAATCAGCTCCCCTCTAATGTTTTCATTCATTACATAATATTTTCACACATAATAGGTTCCCTCCAATTCTGTATCTTAAGGTGGATCTTCCTGGCATGTATTTTGTCACAGAAACTGTACAAATTGTAAGTTTAGTGCTAATTTAGGACTAACTGGGTGTATTTTATAAGTTTTTGCTTCTGTTCCATGTAATTGGAGGGGGGGGGTACTTAAAAGCCATGTAAATCAGTTGTCATTGGTCTGTTTGGAAAGCAGACCTGCAGTAAATGTCTAAACAGGAACACAAGAAAAAGAAAATACTCAATATTGAATATAACACTGAGGTTACTTGGCATTAGACAAGGGTCTCAAGCCAATGCAAAATTTCAAAATTGTCTCTCTGAACAGCCCGCTGCAATATTGCAATGAGTTTTCTCAGCCGTTGTAAGTTCTTACTGGTTGGGTTCATGTTACAAGATTTGAATAGATATAGTCAGACATTTCTCATGGCATTAAGGCATTTATAATCATTTTCATCAAAGTTTTGTCCCCAAAATATCCTCAAAATGCCAATTTTTACTGAAATTAGGGGGTATAGGTGTGAGAACAGCCAAAATTTCTAGCATGGCTGCTAATAGGACATGATTTAGTGCATTTTAGGATTAAAGTATTCCAAAGACATCTGAGAAGAAGCACTGATGCAAGCCGGTTTCTGGGTTCCATTCTGGAAAGAGGTAAACTTTGCGCTTTTTCACAAAACATGGTTTGTCCGGCTTTCATCGTAGAATCTGGAAGCGATAACTTTTTCGCAAAGTTTAAAGATTCTTTGTCACTGAACATTAATTATGCATGACTATATTATTAGATATGGTCTAAACTTGTGTTTGGCAATTCTTTTGGTGGATCATAGAGAAATTAGGGTTTGGTATAGGTTGCACTACAGTAAATAATTGGTCTTTATGAAAGCTGCACTTGCTTTGGGGAGAGCTTTCAGTACAGAATTGAATATTCTGCTGCTTTTGATTGGATCTGGTGCTAAGCCATTATTTTTCTGAGAAGTATTATTGTTTATTAGAAGAAATATTAGTAGGTATTTGCTATTGTAAAATGCAGTTGATTTAAATTGAACCATAAAATTGTGCTGACTGGCCACTGGAAATGCCTGGATTTATTCGCTGCGGTATGGGTTTGTTGACGCTGGCTGCCAAAACGGCCAAAATATGCCGCACAGCATACATATTTTTTAGCTTCTTCTGGAAGGTAAATGGTCAGCCTGTCAAATTATATGCCTCATATTGGAAGCATTAGACTTGCTGAAATGTGGTAGAACATGGAATATGCCCCAATTTACATTGTGAGTAAGGGGATTTTTTTTACTGTAGTGCCACCTAAACCGAAAGTAGAAAAATCAGCTCCCCTCTAATGTTTTCATTCATTACATAATATTTTCACACATAATAGGTTCCCTCCAATTCTGTATCTTAAGGTGGATCTTCCTGGCATGTATTTTGTCACAGAAACTGTACAAATTGTAAGTTTAGTGCTAATTTAGGACTAACTGGGTGTATTTTATAAGTTTTTGCTTCTGTTCCATGTAATTGGAGGGGGGGGGGGGGGTACTTAAAAGCCATGTAAATCAGTTGTCATTGGTCTGTTTGGAAAGCAGACCTGCAGTAAATGTCTAAACAGGAACACAAGAAAAAGAAAATACTCAATATTGAATATAACACTGAGGTTACTTGGCATTAGACAAGGGTCTCAAGCCAATGCAAAATTTCAAAATTGTCTCTCTGAACAGCCCGCTGCAATATTGCAATGAGTTTTCTCAGCCGTTGTAAGTTCTTACTGGTTGGGTTCATGTTACAAGATTTGAATAGATATAGTCAGACATTTCTCATGGCATTAAGGCATTTATAATCATTTTCATCAAAGTTTTGTCCCCAAAATATCCTCAAAATGCCAATTTTTACTGAAATTAGGGGGTATAGGTGTGAGAACAGCCAAAATTTCTCGCATGGCTGCTAATAGGACATGATTTAGTGCATTTTAGGATTAAAGTATTCCAAAGACATCTGAGAAGAAGCACTGATGCAAGCCGGTTTCTGGGTTCCATTCTGGAAAGAGGTAAACTTTGCGCTTTTTCACAAAACATGGTTTGTCCGGCTTTCATCGTAGAATCTGGAAGCGATAACTTTTTCGCAAAGTTTAAAGATTCTTTGTCACTGAACATTAATTATGCATGACTATATTATTAGATATGGTCTAAACTTGTGTTTGGCAATTCTTTTGGTGGATCATAGAGAAATTAGGGTTTGGTATAGGTTGCACTACAGTAAATAATTGGTCTTTATGAAAGCTGCACTTGCTTTGGGGAGAGCTTTCAGTACAGAATTGAATATTCTGCTGCTTTTGATTGGATCTGGTGCTAAGCCATTATTTTTCTGAGAAGTATTATTGTTTATTAGAAGAAATATTAGTAGGTATTTGCTATTGTAAAATGCAGTTGATTTAAATTGAACCATAAAATTGTGCTGACTGGCCACTGGAAATGCCTGGATTTATTCGCTGCGGTATGGGTTTGTTGACGCTGGCTGCCAAAACGGCCAAAATATGCCGCACAGCATACATATTTTTTAGCTTCTTCTGGAAGGTAAATGGTCAGCCTGTCAAATTATATGCCTCATATTGGAAGCATTAGACTTGCTGAAATGTGGTAGAACATGGAATATGCCCCAATTTACATTGTGAGTAAGGGGATTTTTTTTACTGTAGTGCCACCTAAACCGAAAGTAGAAAAATCAGCTCCCCTCTAATGTTTTCATTCATTACATAATATTTTCACACATAATAGGTTCCCTCCAATTCTGTATCTTAAGGTGGATCTTCCTGGCATGTATTTTGTCACAGAAACTGTACAAATTGTAAGTTTAGTGCTAATTTAGGACTAACTGGGTGTATTTTATAAGTTTTTGCTTCTGTTCCATGTAATTGGAGGGGGGGGGGGGGGTACTTAAAAGCCATGTAAATCAGTTGTCATTGGTCTGTTTGGAAAGCAGACCTGCAGTAAATGTCTAAACAGGAACACAAGAAAAAGAAAATACTCAATATTGAATATAACACTGAGGTTACTTGGCATTAGACAAGGGTCTCAAGCCAATGCAAAATTTCAAAATTGTCTCTCTGAACAGCCCGCTGCAATATTGCAATGAGTTTTCTCAGCCGTTGTAAGTTCTTACTGGTTGGGTTCATGTTACAAGATTTGAATAGATATAGTCAGACATTTCTCATGGCATTAAGGCATTTATAATCATTTTCATCAAAGTTTTGTCCCCAAAATATCCTCAAAATGCCAATTTTTACTGAAATTAGGGGGTATAGGTGTGAGAACAGCCAAAATTTCTAGCATGGCTGCTAATAGGACATGATTTAGTGCATTTTAGGATTAAAGTATTCCAAAGACATCTGAGAAGAAGCACTGATGCAAGCCGGTTTCTGGGTTCCATTCTGGAAAGAGGTAAACTTTGCGCTTTTTCACAAAACATGGTTTGTCCGGCTTTCATCGTAGAATCTGGAAGCGATAACTTTTTCGCAAAGTTTAAAGATTCTTTGTCACTGAACATTAATTATGCATGACTATATTATTAGATATGGTCTAAACTTGTGTTTGGCAATTCTTTTGGTGGATCATAGAGAAATTAGGGTTTGGTATAGGTTGCACTACAGTAAATAATTGGTCTTTATGAAAGCTGCACTTGCTTTGGGGAGAGCTTTCAGTACAGAATTGAATATTCTGCTGCTTTTGATTGGATCTGGTGCTAAGCCATTATTTTTCTGAGAAGTATTATTGTTTATTAGAAGAAATATTAGTAGGTATTTGCTATTGTAAAATGCAGTTGATTTAAATTGAACCATAAAATTGTGCTGACTGGCCACTGGAAATGCCTGGATTTATTCGCTGCGGTATGGGTTTGTTGACGCTGGCTGCCAAAACGGCCAAAATATGCCGCACAGCATACATATTTTTTAGCTTCTTCTGGAAGGTAAATGGTCAGCCTGTCAAATTATATGCCTCATATTGGAAGCATTAGACTTGCTGAAATGTGGTAGAACATGGAATATGCCCCAATTTACATTGTGAGTAAGGGGATTTTTTTTACTGTAGTGCCACCTAAACCGAAAGTAGAAAAATCAGCTCCCCTCTAATGTTTTCATTCATTACATAATATTTTCACACATAATAGGTTCCCTCCAATTCTGTATCTTAAGGTGGATCTTCCTGGCATGTATTTTGTCACAGAAACTGTACAAATTGTAAGTTTAGTGCTAATTTAGGACTAACTGGGTGTATTTTATAAGTTTTTGCTTCTGTTCCATGTAATTGGAGGGGGGGGGGGGTACTTAAAAGCCATGTAAATCAGTTGTCATTGGTCTGTTTGGAAAGCAGACCTGCAGTAAATGTCTAAACAGGAACACAAGAAAAAGAAAATACTCAATATTGAATATAACACTGAGGTTACTTGGCATTAGACAAGGGTCTCAAGCCAATGCAAAATTTCAAAATTGTCTCTCTGAACAGCCCGCTGCAATATTGCAATGAGTTTTCTCAGCCGTTGTAAGTTCTTACTGGTTGGGTTCATGTTACAAGATTTGAATAGATATAGTCAGACATTTCTCATGGCATTAAGGCATTTATAATCATTTTCATCAAAGTTTTGTCCCCAAAATATCCTCAAAATGCCAATTTTTACTGAAATTAGGGGGTATAGGTGTGAGAACAGCCAAAATTTCTAGCATGGCTGCTAATAGGACATGATTTAGTGCATTTTAGGATTAAAGTATTCCAAAGACATCTGAGAAGAAGCACTGATGCAAGCCGGTTTCTGGGTTCCATTCTGGAAAGAGGTAAACTTTGCGCTTTTTCACAAAACATGGTTTGTCCGGCTTTCATCGTAGAATCTGGAAGCGATAACTTTTTCGCAAAGTTTAAAGATTCTTTGTCACTGAACATTAATTATGCATGACTATATTATTAGATATGGTCTAAACTTGTGTTTGGCAATTCTTTTGGTGGATCATAGAGAAATTAGGGTTTGGTATAGGTTGCACTACAGTAAATAATTGGTCTTTATGAAAGCTGCACTTGCTTTGGGGAGAGCTTTCAGTACAGAATTGAATATTCTGCTGCTTTTGATTGGATCTGGTGCTAAGCCATTATTTTTCTGAGAAGTATTATTGTTTATTAGAAGAAATATTAGTAGGTATTTGCTATTGTAAAATGCAGTTGATTTAAATTGAACCATAAAATTGTGCTGACTGGCCACTGGAAATGCCTGGATTTATTCGCTGCGGTATGGGTTTGTTGACGCTGGCTGCCAAAACGGCCAAAATATGCCGCACAGCATACATATTTTTTAGCTTCTTCTGGAAGGTAAATGGTCAGCCTGTCAAATTATATGCCTCATATTGGAAGCATTAGACTTGCTGAAATGTGGTAGAACATGGAATATGCCCCAATTTACATTGTGAGTAAGGGGATTTTTTTTACTGTAGTGCCACCTAAACCGAAAGTAGAAAAATCAGCTCCCCTCTAATGTTTTCATTCATTACATAATATTTTCACACATAATAGGTTCCCTCCAATTCTGTATCTTAAGGTGGATCTTCCTGGCATGTATTTTGTCACAGAAACTGTACAAATTGTAAGTTTAGTGCTAATTTAGGACTAACTGGGTGTATTTTATAAGTTTTTGCTTCTGTTCCATGTAATTGGAGGGGGGGGGGGGTACTTAAAAGCCATGTAAATCAGTTGTCATTGGTCTGTTTGGAAAGCAGACCTGCAGTAAATGTCTAAACAGGAACACAAGAAAAAGAAAATACTCAATATTGAATATAACACTGAGGTTACTTGGCATTAGACAAGGGTCTCAAGCCAATGCAAAATTTCAAAATTGTCTCTCTGAACAGCCCGCTGCAATATTGCAATGAGTTTTCTCAGCCGTTGTAAGTTCTTACTGGTTGGGTTCATGTTACAAGATTTGAATAGATATAGTCAGACATTTCTCATGGCATTAAGGCATTTATAATCATTTTCATCAAAGTTTTGTCCCCAAAATATCCTCAAAATGCCAATTTTTACTGAAATTAGGGGGTATAGGTGTGAGAACAGCCAAAATTTCTAGCATGGCTGCTAATAGGACATGATTTAGTGCATTTTAGGATTAAAGTATTCCAAAGACATCTGAGAAGAAGCACTGATGCAAGCCGGTTTCTGGGTTCCATTCTGGAAAGAGGTAAACTTTGCGCTTTTTCACAAAACATGGTTTGTCCGGCTTTCATCGTAGAATCTGGAAGCGATAACTTTTTCGCAAAGTTTAAAGATTCTTTGTCACTGAACATTAATTATGCATGACTATATTATTAGATATGGTCTAAACTTGTGTTTGGCAATTCTTTTGGTGGATCATAGAGAAATTAGGGTTTGGTATAGGTTGCACTACAGTAAATAATTGGTCTTTATGAAAGCTGCACTTGCTTTGGGGAGAGCTTTCAGTACAGAATTGAATATTCTGCTGCTTTTGATTGGATCTGGTGCTAAGCCATTATTTTTCTGAGAAGTATTATTGTTTATTAGAAGAAATATTAGTAGGTATTTGCTATTGTAAAATGCAGTTGATTTAAATTGAACCATAAAATTGTGCTGACTGGCCACTGGAAATGCCTGGATTTATTCGCTGCGGTATGGGTTTGTTGACGCTGGCTGCCAAAACGGCCAAAATATGCCGCACAGCATACATATTTTTTAGCTTCTTCTGGAAGGTAAATGGTCAGCCTGTCAAATTATATGCCTCATATTGGAAGCATTAGACTTGCTGAAATGTGGTAGAACATGGAATATGCCCCAATTTACATTGTGAGTAAGGGGATTTTTTTTACTGTAGTGCCACCTAAACCGAAAGTAGAAAAATCAGCTCCCCTCTAATGTTTTCATTCATTACATAATATTTTCACACATAATAGGTTCCCTCCAATTCTGTATCTTAAGGTGGATCTTCCTGGCATGTATTTTGTCACAGAAACTGTACAAATTGTAAGTTTAGTGCTAATTTAGGACTAACTGGGTGTATTTTATAAGTTTTTGCTTCTGTTCCATGTAATTGGAGGGGGGGGGGGTACTTAAAAGCCATGTAAATCAGTTGTCATTGGTCTGTTTGGAAAGCAGACCTGCAGTAAATGTCTAAACAGGAACACAAGAAAAAGAAAATACTCAATATTGAATATAACACTGAGGTTACTTGGCATTAGACAAGGGTCTCAAGCCAATGCAAAATTTCAAAATTGTCTCTCTGAACAGCCCGCTGCAATATTGCAATGAGTTTTCTCAGCCGTTGTAAGTTCTTACTGGTTGGGTTCATGTTACAAGATTTGAATAGATATAGTCAGACATTTCTCATGGCATTAAGGCATTTATAATCATTTTCATCAAAGTTTTGTCCCCAAAATATCCTCAAAATGCCAATTTTTACTGAAATTAGGGGGTATAGGTGTGAGAACAGCCAAAATTTCTAGCATGGCTGCTAATAGGACATGATTTAGTGCATTTTAGGATTAAAGTATTCCAAAGACATCTGAGAAGAAGCACTGATGCAAGCCGGTTTCTGGGTTCCATTCTGGAAAGAGGTAAACTTTGCGCTTTTTCACAAAACATGGTTTGTCCGGCTTTCATCGTAGAATCTGGAAGCGATAACTTTTTCGCAAAGTTTAAAGATTCTTTGTCACTGAACATTAATTATGCATGACTATATTATTAGATATGGTCTAAACTTGTGTTTGGCAATTCTTTTGGTGGATCATAGAGAAATTAGGGTTTGGTATAGGTTGCACTACAGTAAATAATTGGTCTTTATGAAAGCTGCACTTGCTTTGGGGAGAGCTTTCAGTACAGAATTGAATATTCTGCTGCTTTTGATTGGATCTGGTGCTAAGCCATTATTTTTCTGAGAAGTATTATTGTTTATTAGAAGAAATATTAGTAGGTATTTGCTATTGTAAAATGCAGTTGATTTAAATTGAACCATAAAATTGTGCTGACTGGCCACTGGAAATGCCTGGATTTATTCGCTGCGGTATGGGTTTGTTGACGCTGGCTGCCAAAACGGCCAAAATATGCCGCACAGCATACATATTTTTTAGCTTCTTCTGGAAGGTAAATGGTCAGCCTGTCAAATTATATGCCTCATATTGGAAGCATTAGACTTGCTGAAATGTGGTAGAACATGGAATATGCCCCAATTTACATTGTGAGTAAGGGGATTTTTTTTACTGTAGTGCCACCTAAACCGAAAGTAGAAAAATCAGCTCCCCTCTAATGTTTTCATTCATTACATAATATTTTCACACATAATAGGTTCCCTCCAATTCTGTATCTTAAGGTGGATCTTCCTGGCATGTATTTTGTCACAGAAACTGTACAAATTGTAAGTTTAGTGCTAATTTAGGACTAACTGGGTGTATTTTATAAGTTTTTGCTTCTGTTCCATGTAATTGGAGGGGGGGGGGTACTTAAAAGCCATGTAAATCAGTTGTCATTGGTCTGTTTGGAAAGCAGACCTGCAGTAAATGTCTAAACAGGAACACAAGAAAAAGAAAATACTCAATATTGAATATAACACTGAGGTTACTTGGCATTAGACAAGGGTCTCAAGCCAATGCAAAATTTCAAAATTGTCTCTCTGAACAGCCCGCTGCAATATTGCAATGAGTTTTCTCAGCCGTTGTAAGTTCTTACTGGTTGGGTTCATGTTACAAGATTTGAATAGATATAGTCAGACATTTCTCATGGCATTAAGGCATTTATAATCATTTTCATCAAAGTTTTGTCCCCAAAATATCCTCAAAATGCCAATTTTTACTGAAATTAGGGGGTATAGGTGTGAGAACAGCCAAAATTTCTAGCATGGCTGCTAATAGGACATGATTTAGTGCATTTTAGGATTAAAGTATTCCAAAGACATCTGAGAAGAAGCACTGATGCAAGCCGGTTTCTGGGTTCCATTCTGGAAAGAGGTAAACTTTGCGCTTTTTCACAAAACATGGTTTGTCCGGCTTTCATCGTAGAATCTGGAAGCGATAACTTTTTCGCAAAGTTTAAAGATTCTTTGTCACTGAACATTAATTATGCATGACTATATTATTAGATATGGTCTAAACTTGTGTTTGGCAATTCTTTTGGTGGATCATAGAGAAATTAGGGTTTGGTATAGGTTGCACTACAGTAAATAATTGGTCTTTATGAAAGCTGCACTTGCTTTGGGGAGAGCTTTCAGTACAGAATTGAATATTCTGCTGCTTTTGATTGGATCTGGTGCTAAGCCATTATTTTTCTGAGAAGTATTATTGTTTATTAGAAGAAATATTAGTAGGTATTTGCTATTGTAAAATGCAGTTGATTTAAATTGAACCATAAAATTGTGCTGACTGGCCACTGGAAATGCCTGGATTTATTCGCTGCGGTATGGGTTTGTTGACGCTGGCTGCCAAAACGGCCAAAATATGCCGCACAGCATACATATTTTTTAGCTTCTTCTGGAAGGTAAATGGTCAGCCTGTCAAATTATATGCCTCATATTGGAAGCATTAGACTTGCTGAAATGTGGTAGAACATGGAATATGCCCCAATTTACATTGTGAGTAAGGGGATTTTTTTTACTGTAGTGCCACCTAAACCGAAAGTAGAAAAATCAGCTCCCCTCTAATGTTTTCATTCATTACATAATATTTTCACACATAATAGGTTCCCTCCAATTCTGTATCTTAAGGTGGATCTTCCTGGCATGTATTTTGTCACAGAAACTGTACAAATTGTAAGTTTAGTGCTAATTTAGGACTAACTGGGTGTATTTTATAAGTTTTTGCTTCTGTTCCATGTAATTGGAGGGGGGGGGGGGTACTTAAAAGCCATGTAAATCAGTTGTCATTGGTCTGTTTGGAAAGCAGACCTGCAGTAAATGTCTAAACAGGAACACAAGAAAAAGAAAATACTCAATATTGAATATAACACTGAGGTTACTTGGCATTAGACAAGGGTCTCAAGCCAATGCAAAATTTCAAAATTGTCTCTCTGAACAGCCCGCTGCAATATTGCAATGAGTTTTCTCAGCCGTTGTAAGTTCTTACTGGTTGGGTTCATGTTACAAGATTTGAATAGATATAGTCAGACATTTCTCATGGCATTAAGGCATTTATAATCATTTTCATCAAAGTTTTGTCCCCAAAATATCCTCAAAATGCCAATTTTTACTGAAATTAGGGGGTATAGGTGTGAGAACAGCCAAAATTTCTAGCATGGCTGCTAATAGGACATGATTTAGTGCATTTTAGGATTAAAGTATTCCAAAGACATCTGAGAAGAAGCACTGATGCAAGCCGGTTTCTGGGTTCCATTCTGGAAAGAGGTAAACTTTGCGCTTTTTCACAAAACATGGTTTGTCCGGCTTTCATCGTAGAATCTGGAAGCGATAACTTTTTCGCAAAGTTTAAAGATTCTTTGTCACTGAACATTAATTATGCATGACTATATTATTAGATATGGTCTAAACTTGTGTTTGGCAATTCTTTTGGTGGATCATAGAGAAATTAGGGTTTGGTATAGGTTGCACTACAGTAAATAATTGGTCTTTATGAAAGCTGCACTTGCTTTGGGGAGAGCTTTCAGTACAGAATTGAATATTCTGCTGCTTTTGATTGGATCTGGTGCTAAGCCATTATTTTTCTGAGAAGTATTATTGTTTATTAGAAGAAATATTAGTAGGTATTTGCTATTGTAAAATGCAGTTGATTTAAATTGAACCATAAAATTGTGCTGACTGGCCACTGGAAATGCCTGGATTTATTCGCTGCGGTATGGGTTTGTTGACGCTGGCTGCCAAAACGGCCAAAATATGCCGCACAGCATACATATTTTTTAGCTTCTTCTGGAAGGTAAATGGTCAGCCTGTCAAATTATATGCCTCATATTGGAAGCATTAGACTTGCTGAAATGTGGTAGAACATGGAATATGCCCCAATTTACATTGTGAGTAAGGGGATTTTTTTTACTGTAGTGCCACCTAAACCGAAAGTAGAAAAATCAGCTCCCCTCTAATGTTTTCATTCATTACATAATATTTTCACACATAATAGGTTCCCTCCAATTCTGTATCTTAAGGTGGATCTTCCTGGCATGTATTTTGTCACAGAAACTGTACAAATTGTAAGTTTAGTGCTAATTTAGGACTAACTGGGTGTATTTTATAAGTTTTTGCTTCTGTTCCATGTAATTGGAGGGGGGGGGGGGGTACTTAAAAGCCATGTAAATCAGTTGTCATTGGTCTGTTTGGAAAGCAGACCTGCAGTAAATGTCTAAACAGGAACACAAGAAAAAGAAAATACTCAATATTGAATATAACACTGAGGTTACTTGGCATTAGACAAGGGTCTCAAGCCAATGCAAAATTTCAAAATTGTCTCTCTGAACAGCCCGCTGCAATATTGCAATGAGTTTTCTCAGCCGTTGTAAGTTCTTACTGGTTGGGTTCATGTTACAAGATTTGAATAGATATAGTCAGACATTTCTCATGGCATTAAGGCATTTATAATCATTTTCATCAAAGTTTTGTCCCCAAAATATCCTCAAAATGCCAATTTTTACTGAAATTAGGGGGTATAGGTGTGAGAACAGCCAAAATTTCTAGCATGGCTGCTAATAGGACATGATTTAGTGCATTTTAGGATTAAAGTATTCCAAAGACATCTGAGAAGAAGCACTGATGCAAGCCGGTTTCTGGGTTCCATTCTGGAAAGAGGTAAACTTTGCGCTTTTTCACAAAACATGGTTTGTCCGGCTTTCATCGTAGAATCTGGAAGCGATAACTTTTTCGCAAAGTTTAAAGATTCTTTGTCACTGAACATTAATTATGCATGACTATATTATTAGATATGGTCTAAACTTGTGTTTGGCAATTCTTTTGGTGGATCATAGAGAAATTAGGGTTTGGTATAGGTTGCACTACAGTAAATAATTGGTCTTTATGAAAGCTGCACTTGCTTTGGGGAGAGCTTTCAGTACAGAATTGAATATTCTGCTGCTTTTGATTGGATCTGGTGCTAAGCCATTATTTTTCTGAGAAGTATTATTGTTTATTAGAAGAAATATTAGTAGGTATTTGCTATTGTAAAATGCAGTTGATTTAAATTGAACCATAAAATTGTGCTGACTGGCCACTGGAAATGCCTGGATTTATTCGCTGCGGTATGGGTTTGTTGACGCTGGCTGCCAAAACGGCCAAAATATGCCGCACAGCATACATATTTTTTAGCTTCTTCTGGAAGGTAAATGGTCAGCCTGTCAAATTATATGCCTCATATTGGAAGCATTAGACTTGCTGAAATGTGGTAGAACATGGAATATGCCCCAATTTACATTGTGAGTAAGGGGATTTTTTTTACTGTAGTGCCACCTAAACCGAAAGTAGAAAAATCAGCTCCCCTCTAATGTTTTCATTCATTACATAATATTTTCACACATAATAGGTTCCCTCCAATTCTGTATCTTAAGGTGGATCTTCCTGGCATGTATTTTGTCACAGAAACTGTACAAATTGTAAGTTTAGTGCTAATTTAGGACTAACTGGGTGTATTTTATAAGTTTTTGCTTCTGTTCCATGTAATTGGAGGGGGGGGGGTACTTAAAAGCCATGTAAATCAGTTGTCATTGGTCTGTTTGGAAAGCAGACCTGCAGTAAATGTCTAAACAGGAACACAAGAAAAAGAAAATACTCAATATTGAATATAACACTGAGGTTACTTGGCATTAGACAAGGGTCTCAAGCCAATGCAAAATTTCAAAATTGTCTCTCTGAACAGCCCGCTGCAATATTGCAATGAGTTTTCTCAGCCGTTGTAAGTTCTTACTGGTTGGGTTCATGTTACAAGATTTGAATAGATATAGTCAGACATTTCTCATGGCATTAAGGCATTTATAATCATTTTCATCAAAGTTTTGTCCCCAAAATATCCTCAAAATGCCAATTTTTACTGAAATTAGGGGGTATAGGTGTGAGAACAGCCAAAATTTCGTAGCATGGCTGCTAATAGGACATGATTTAGTGCATTTTAGGATTAAAGTATTCCAAAGACATCTGAGAAGAAGCACTGATGCAAGCCGGTTTCTGGGTTCCATTCTGGAAAGAGGTAAACTTTGCGCTTTTTCACAAAACATGGTTTGTCCGGCTTTCATCGTAGAATCTGGAAGCGATAACTTTTTCGCAAAGTTTAAAGATTCTTTGTCACTGAACATTAATTATGCATGACTATATTATTAGATATGGTCTAAACTTGTGTTTGGCAATTCTTTTGGTGGATCATAGAGAAATTAGGGTTTGGTATAGGTTGCACTACAGTAAATAATTGGTCTTTATGAAAGCTGCACTTGCTTTGGGGAGAGCTTTCAGTACAGAATTGAATATTCTGCTGCTTTTGATTGGATCTGGTGCTAAGCCATTATTTTTCTGAGAAGTATTATTGTTTATTAGAAGAAATATTAGTAGGTATTTGCTATTGTAAAATGCAGTTGATTTAAATTGAACCATAAAATTGTGCTGACTGGCCACTGGAAATGCCTGGATTTATTCGCTGCGGTATGGGTTTGTTGACGCTGGCTGCCAAAACGGCCAAAATATGCCGCACAGCATACATATTTTTTAGCTTCTTCTGGAAGGTAAATGGTCAGCCTGTCAAATTATATGCCTCATATTGGAAGCATTAGACTTGCTGAAATGTGGTAGAACATGGAATATGCCCCAATTTACATTGTGAGTAAGGGGATTTTTTTTACTGTAGTGCCACCTAAACCGAAAGTAGAAAAATCAGCTCCCCTCTAATGTTTTCATTCATTACATAATATTTTCACACATAATAGGTTCCCTCCAATTCTGTATCTTAAGGTGGATCTTCCTGGCATGTATTTTGTCACAGAAACTGTACAAATTGTAAGTTTAGTGCTAATTTAGGACTAACTGGGTGTATTTTATAAGTTTTTGCTTCTGTTCCATGTAATTGGAGGGGGGGGGGGGGTACTTAAAAGCCATGTAAATCAGTTGTCATTGGTCTGTTTGGAAAGCAGACCTGCAGTAAATGTCTAAACAGGAACACAAGAAAAAGAAAATACTCAATATTGAATATAACACTGAGGTTACTTGGCATTAGACAAGGGTCTCAAGCCAATGCAAAATTTCAAAATTGTCTCTCTGAACAGCCCGCTGCAATATTGCAATGAGTTTTCTCAGCCGTTGTAAGTTCTTACTGGTTGGGTTCATGTTACAAGATTTGAATAGATATAGTCAGACATTTCTCATGGCATTAAGGCATTTATAATCATTTTCATCAAAGTTTTGTCCCCAAAATATCCTCAAAATGCCAATTTTTACTGAAATTAGGGGGTATAGGTGTGAGAACAGCCAAAATTTCTAGCATGGCTGCTAATAGGACATGATTTAGTGCATTTTAGGATTAAAGTATTCCAAAGACATCTGAGAAGAAGCACTGATGCAAGCCGGTTTCTGGGTTCCATTCTGGAAAGAGGTAAACTTTGCACTTTTTCACAAAACATGGTTTGTCCGGCTTTCATCGTAGAATCTGGAAGCGATAACTTTTTCGCAAAGTTTAAAGATTCTTTGTCACTGAACATTAATTATGCATGACTATATTATTAGATATGGTCTAAACTTGTGTTTGGCAATTCTTTTGGTGGATCATAGAGAAATTAGGGTTTGGTATAGGTTGCACTACAGTAAATAATTGGTCTTTATGAAAGCTGCACTTGCTTTGGGGAGAGCTTTCAGTACAGAATTGAATATTCTGCTGCTTTTGATTGGATCTGGTGCTAAGCCATTATTTTTCTGAGAAGTATTATTGTTTATTAGAAGAAATATTAGTAGGTATTTGCTATTGTAAAATGCAGTTGATTTAAATTGAACCATAAAATTGTGCTGACTGGCCACTGGAAATGCCTGGATTTATTCGCTGCGGTATGGGTTTGTTGACGCTGGCTGCCAAAACGGCCAAAATATGCCGCACAGCATACATATTTTTTAGCTTCTTCTGGAAGGTAAATGGTCAGCCTGTCAAATTATATGCCTCATATTGGAAGCATTAGACTTGCTGAAATGTGGTAGAACATGGAATATGCCCCAATTTACATTGTGAGTAAGGGGATTTTTTTTACTGTAGTGCCACCTAAACCGAAAGTAGAAAAATCAGCTCCCCTCTAATGTTTTCATTCATTACATAATATTTTCACACATAATAGGTTCCCTCCAATTCTGTATCTTAAGGTGGATCTTCCTGGCATGTATTTTGTCACAGAAACTGTACAAATTGTAAGTTTAGTGCTAATTTAGGACTAACTGGGTGTATTTTATAAGTTTTTGCTTCTGTTCCATGTAATTGGAGGGGGGGGGGTACTTAAAAGCCATGTAAATCAGTTGTCATTGGTCTGTTTGGAAAGCAGACCTGCAGTAAATGTCTAAACAGGAACACAAGAAAAAGAAAATACTCAATATTGAATATAACACTGAGGTTACTTGGCATTAGACAAGGGTCTCAAGCCAATGCAAAATTTCAAAATTGTCTCTCTGAACAGCCCGCTGCAATATTGCAATGAGTTTTCTCAGCCGTTGTAAGTTCTTACTGGTTGGGTTCATGTTACAAGATTTGAATAGATATAGTCAGACATTTCTCATGGCATTAAGGCATTTATAATCATTTTCATCAAAGTTTTGTCCCCAAAATATCCTCAAAATGCCAATTTTTACTGAAATTAGGGGGTATAGGTGTGAGAACAGCCAAAATTTCTAGCATGGCTGCTAATAGGACATGATTTAGTGCATTTTAGGATTAAAGTATTCCAAAGACATCTGAGAAGAAGCACTGATGCAAGCCGGTTTCTGGGTTCCATTCTGGAAAGAGGTAAACTTTGCGCTTTTTCACAAAACATGGTTTGTCCGGCTTTCATCGTAGAATCTGGAAGCGATAACTTTTTCGCAAAGTTTAAAGATTCTTTGTCACTGAACATTAATTATGCATGACTATATTATTAGATATGGTCTAAACTTGTGTTTGGCAATTCTTTTGGTGGATCATAGAGAAATTAGGGTTTGGTATAGGTTGCACTACAGTAAATAATTGGTCTTTATGAAAGCTGCACTTGCTTTGGGGAGAGCTTTCAGTACAGAATTGAATATTCTGCTGCTTTTGATTGGATCTGGTGCTAAGCCATTATTTTTCTGAGAAGTATTATTGTTTATTAGAAGAAATATTAGTAGGTATTTGCTATTGTAAAATGCAGTTGATTTAAATTGAACCATAAAATTGTGCTGACTGGCCACTGGAAATGCCTGGATTTATTCGCTGCGGTATGGGTTTGTTGACGCTGGCTGCCAAAACGGCCAAAATATGCCGCACAGCATACATATTTTTTAGCTTCTTCTGGAAGGTAAATGGTCAGCCTGTCAAATTATATGCCTCATATTGGAAGCATTAGACTTGCTGAAATGTGGTAGAACATGGAATATGCCCCAATTTACATTGTGAGTAAGGGGATTTTTTTTACTGTAGTGCCACCTAAACCGAAAGTAGAAAAATCAGCTCCCCTCTAATGTTTTCATTCATTACATAATATTTTCACACATAATAGGTTCCCTCCAATTCTGTATCTTAAGGTGGATCTTCCTGGCATGTATTTTGTCACAGAAACTGTACAAATTGTAAGTTTAGTGCTAATTTAGGACTAACTGGGTGTATTTTATAAGTTTTTGCTTCTGTTCCATGTAATTGGAGGGGGGGGGGGGGGTACTTAAAAGCCATGTAAATCAGTTGTCATTGGTCTGTTTGGAAAGCAGACCTGCAGTAAATGTCTAAACAGGAACACAAGAAAAAGAAAATACTCAATATTGAATATAACACTGAGGTTACTTGGCATTAGACAAGGGTCTCAAGCCAATGCAAAATTTCAAAATTGTCTCTCTGAACAGCCCGCTGCAATATTGCAATGAGTTTTCTCAGCCGTTGTAAGTTCTTACTGGTTGGGTTCATGTTACAAGATTTGAATAGATATAGTCAGACATTTCTCATGGCATTAAGGCATTTATAATCATTTTCATCAAAGTTTTGTCCCCAAAATATCCTCAAAATGCCAATTTTTACTGAAATTAGGGGGTATAGGTGTGAGAACAGCCAAAATTTCTAGCATGGCTGCTAATAGGACATGATTTAGTGCATTTTAGGATTAAAGTATTCCAAAGACATCTGAGAAGAAGCACTGATGCAAGCCGGTTCTGGGTTCCATTCTGGAAAGAGGTAAACTTTGCGCTTTTTTCACAAAACATGGTTTGTCCGGCTTTCATCGTAGAATCTGGAAGCGATAACTTTTTCGCAAAGTTTAAAGATTCTTTGTCACTGAACATTAATTATGCATGACTATATTATTAGATATGGTCTAAACTTGTGTTTGGCAATTCTTTGGTGGATCATAGAGAAATTAGGGTTTGGTATAGGTTGCACTACAGTAAATAATTGGTCTTTATGAAAGCTGCACTTGCTTTGGGGAGAGCTTTCAGTACAGAATTGAATATTCTGCTGCTTTTGATTGGATCTGGTGCTAAGCCATTATTTTTCTGAGAAGTATTATTGTTTATTAGAAGAAATATTAGTAGGTATTTGCTATTGTAAAATGCAGTTGATTTAAATTGAACCATAAAATTGTGCTGACTGGCCACTGGAAATGCCTGGATTTATTCGCTGCGGTATGGGTTTGTTGACGCTGGCTGCCAAAACGGCCAAAATATGCCGCACAGCATACATATTTTTTAGCTTCTTCTGGAAGGTAAATGGTCAGCCTGTCAAATTATATGCCTCATATTGGAAGCATTAGACTTGCTGAAATGTGGTAGAACATGGAATATGCCCCAATTTACATTGTGAGTAAGGGGATTTTTTTTACTGTAGTGCCACCTAAACCGAAAGTAGAAAAATCAGCTCCCTCTAATGTTTTCATTCATTACATAATATTTTCACACATAATAGGTTCCCTCCAATTCTGTATCTTAAGGTGGATCTTCCTGGCATGTATTTTGTCACAGAAACTGTACAAATTGTAAGTTTAGTGCTAATTTAGGACTAACTGGGTGTATTTTATAAGTTTTTGCTTCTGTTCCATGTAATTGGAGGGGGGGGGTACTTAAAAGCCATGTAAATCAGTTGTCATTGGTCTGTTTGGAAAGCAGACCTGCAGTAAATGTCTAAACAGGAACACAAGAAAAAGAAAATACTCAATATTGAATATAACACTGAGGTTACTTGGCATTAGACAGACAAGGGTCTCAAGCCAATGCAAAATTTCAAAATTGTCTCTCTGAACAGCCCGCTGCAATATTGCAATGAGTTTTCTCAGCCGTTGTAAGTTCTTACTGGTTGGGTTCATGTTACAAGATTTGAATAGATATAGTCAGACATTTCTCATGGCATTAAGGCATTTATAATCATTTTCATCAAAGTTTTGTCCCAAAATATCCTCAAAATGCCAATTTTTACTGAAATTAGGGGGTATAGGTGTGAGAACAGCCAAAATTTCTAGCATGGCTGCTAATAGGACATGATTTAGTGCATTTTAGGATTAAAGTATTCCAAAGACATCTGAGAAGAAGCACTGATGCAAGCCGGTTTCTGGGTTCCATTCTGGAAAGAGGTAAACTTTGCGCTTTTTCACAAAACATGGTTTGTCCGGCTTTCATCGTAGAATCTGGAAGCGATAACTTTTTCGCAAAGTTTAAAGATTCTTTGTCACTGAACATTAATTATGCATGACTATATTATTAGATATGGTCTAAACTTGTGTTTGGCAATTCTTTTGGTGGATCATAGAGAAATTAGGGTTTGGTATAGGTTGCACTACAGTAAATAATTGGTCTTTATGAAAGCTGCACTTGCTTTGGGGAGAGCTTTCAGTACAGAATTGAATATTCTGCTGCTTTTGATTGGATCTGGTGCTAAGCCATTATTTTTCTGAGAAGTATTATTGTTTATTAGAAGAAATATTAGTAGGTATTTGCTATTGTAAAATGCAGTTGATTTAAATTGAACCATAAAATTGTGCTGACTGGCCACTGGAAATGCCTGGATTTATTCGCTGCGGTATGGGTTTGTTGACGCTGGCTGCCAAAACGGCCAAAATATGCCGCACAGCATACATATTTTTTAGCTTCTTCTGGAAGGTAAATGGTCAGCCTGTCAAATTATATGCCTCATATTGGAAGCATTAGACTTGCTGAAATGTGGTAGAACATGGAATATGCCCCAATTTACATTGTGAGTAAGGGGATTTTTTTTACTGTAGTGCCACCTAAACCGAAAGTAGAAAAATCAGCTCCCCTCTAATGTTTTCATTCATTACATAATATTTTCACACATAATAGGTTCCCTCCAATTCTGTATCTTAAGGTGGATCTTCCTGGCATGTATTTTGTCACAGAAACTGTACAAATTGTAAGTTTAGTGCTAATTTAGGACTAACTGGGTGTATTTTATAAGTTTTTGCTTCTGTTCCATGTAATTGGAGGGGGGGGGGGGT
>CAUZLF010000086.1:0-30650 GCA_963580285.1 Lucinisca nassula | reverse complement strand
GTGTCGTCTGGTCAGAGACCACCTTTGGAACTGTTCAAAAGTGGTCTTTAAGATCACCTTTGAACAGTCCCAAAGATGGTCTTAATATGGGAAATTTGATGTAGTTTACAGGGGTAAACATTACTAAATGGCAAACGGAATTCATGCAGTTGTCCACGTGACCATCACTGATTTGGGAAAACTGATTTGTTTTATAAATAGAACTTGAAACGTTGCGCTATTTGTATCGATGCAGTAGAGTCTTGACAGGAATCGTGTGCTGGATAAAACCCAGACCAGACGCCGCGGAATGTGGCGTCTGATCAGCAGGTTGCACAGGGATTACACTGTTTGCTTAAATAGTGGCGGTTTGAGGGTTAAACGAAATAGTAAAAGAATGCCCGGTTGCTCACGAAATGAAAGAAAAACAATAAGTTAATCCAGGCCACGCTGTCACGTGACGTCTTTCGGAACATTCCATTTATAAAACTGTTACACAAATGTATACCAAGTCGAGTTAAAATAGACTTTTCGCCCTTCTGCTAAGAATTTAATTTTAGAAGCCTGAAATGTTTAAGAGCAAAAATGAGAAGCCCAGACTTTATAGGTGGTACCGTTAGTAGACATAGAGTGTAGACCCAGATCGGATATAGAGTACATTGCTTCTGATCAGGGTCGACACTGTTCGCCATATGTATGCAACAACAGTTTTGAACATGATTCAGGGCCGTACGCAGACTCTGAAAAGGGGCGGGTCGAGGGTGCGAATTTCAGGTATTTTGCAGAGGCGAAAAACTGCATGAATCTGAGATAATTTCCAAAAGATGGGTAGGGCTGCGCTTGCACCCTAGTTTGATTTAAAGTTTAACGTCCCCGTCAACACTGTATAGGTCATTTGGAGACGTTACTTCCAATGTTATGGGACGCTCAGCTCTGCGTGGAAGCATCATGCAGCCCATCTATTTATTCAAGCCCCGATGGGCGGGAGCGGGTGGACTGTGCTCGTGCACTTGGGTATAACAATCAGAATCTACATAATCAGACGCCATTTAACGCGATGTCTGATCAGATCTACTACGTTTGCTTTAAGGTAAACGAACAGTTCGATTCTCAGCTCAGGACTATTTTCCCAACCTACACTCAGAGACGATCGACCCACCAGTACTCTCAGTGCTTTGATTCTTAATTCTGCTCAAAAGCATAGATTGTGGGTACTCGACGACCTTCGAGCGACAGTCGCACGACGTTCGAAATTGATGATAAATGTTCGCAATTTCATTGTCCGAACATCGTGCGAATATCGCGCGAATGTCATGCAACATGTGTGCGAACTCGTGGCGAACTTGAACTCGAATTGGCCTTACTTGCAGGTAAAGATATATTTCTATATTTCGTGGAATGGTAAAGCACTGGCGTCTAGAAGCCTCCGTGGTGCAGTGGTTACGCTACTCGCCTTGTAAACCAGGGGTCGCAGGATCGATCCCGGGCTTCTCCAGACTTTCAGATGAGTCTTTAAACCGAGGTCCCGTCTCCGCATGACCTTAGCTGCTGGTGGGACGTAAAACTCAAACACTCACTCAAAGTACTGGCGTCTTCAAAGTTTCACAGCATTATTAAACACTACACACTTGATCGCCGCAGCTGTGTTGTAGGGTATAAAGAATAAAATCATTTCACATACTGCATGAATCCCTCCACTGTAGGGCAATGATTAGGTGCATTTTCCTGATATTTCAATGGCAGTTGATTTACCCTTTGAGGCTGTATTCCACCGTAATGTTCAAATGCATTGCGCAAGGCCATCATGTGTCCTCGACTCGCCACACCTAGCTGTTGAAATTCTGAGACGGAGAGCTTTTCTACGATGTCGCGAGAGACTTTTTCTGCCTCGAAAGAGGCACAAAGACCGCTCAAACCGAGTCGAGTTAACATTTCATCCATGGCGGCCATTTTAAAGGTGATGCGTATTGTTGTCCTTTAAGCAGCAAACCACTATTCGAAGCTGTCGGCGAGACTCGGACGCGCAGCAGACGAAGATTTTTGAGCCGTAACAAATAGTACACTTTGCAACCCTTCTCTTTTGTGCTATCTCCGCATTGTGACTTGCCACAGAATAATTTGAAGCTGGTTTCTATAGCTTGTACGCTGTACAGCCAATGTAGTGGCTATGTAAACAAATCCTACCCCACCTACTAATGCTGCTTTTTTACCATTTTCTGCTGTTTTCAAGGGAACCCTAGCAGCACACTGCATTTGCAAGGACTATTGTCAGCATTCAGTTCTATTGTACACCTACCAAAAATGAAAGGGTGGGGGGGGGGCTAGAAATAGACACCTGCCAGCCGTTTACTTTTTAGCAATATCCAAATGAAGTCAGGACACTATTTTAAACAGGAACTGTAGCGATTAATATCCCATAGCAGTTGTTTCGTATTTTCAGTTACATCTCTTGATATCCAGGTCATGTGACCATGAATTAATTCATATTTCTCCACAATGACACAAAAACAATACACTGAATTCAAGATATTGCTTTCATAATTGCCAAACATTATTTACGCACTGAATTTGATCCCTACCCTTACTTATGAAGAAATTTCCCCATGTGCACAGGCTGGAAACTGTGTTCTGCTACCTTAACAAAATATCCGCTTCGTTAATTTCCGTAATGGAGGCGATTTCTACCGCAAATGATATTATGGCAATGACTATATATTGGATCATACGGCCAAATGTACCTACAGCTGTACGGCATAGAATAAAGAAACAGTTGCATACTGTATGTAATATCCAAATGTAAAAATAAATTCACACCATGTATTGACGAATGGACCTAATATAATGAAAAAAATATCACATATGGAGGAGGAACAGCTGAGTATATAAACGCATATTCTGCATATAATAAACCTAATACCACGTATAATTACAGCATCACTGCATATTATAACAAAAGAGTCGCATATAATGACACTACCTCTGCAAATAATATCGAAACCACTGCATCTAACGAATACTATCAAATATATCAGTTATTGAGCTGCACAGAATAAGAAATTAAATGCATATAATAAAACAACATCCTTATATAATAATAAACACACTTCATATTTGAACAAATTAACCGAATATAATAACAAAACTACCACGGTTTACAGAGGACTTACTGCACATATAAACACTTGCACTGCATATACTTATATTCGACTGCATATTATAATCAAACTACCGCATATTATAATCAAACTACCGCATATTATAATAAAACTACCGCATATTATAATAAAACTACCGCATATAGTATTATATGCGGCTATAAGGCAGTCTAGGCGTTCCATAGCTGTGGGTTAATTGTATCGATTCGTGATCATTGCCTTCAATTCTATGTTTATGCTAGTTGATATGAAGCCATATACACGATACATGAATTATAAACCTATAAACTATGGGATATTTCGAAGAACTCAAACAAGGTTACTGGGCCGAACAAGCTAGTTTCGGTCAACTGAGCTTCATAAGTGACCCTCAAATATACAACGTTCCTTGTCGGAATCCCGATCCCAAAGGACTAGAAGATATATAATCTATTCTATGATGAAGATCAGAGAGACGTTTTGCGATGACCACACAGTCCCTTAACACAAGCTGTATTGAAGTTTAATATGGTCTATGAAAGGTTTATGGATGAAAGGAGTTCACCAATGAACTGAAAACTGTCCGACTGTACAAGTTTAGGGTTTCGGCGAATAAAGCCTCATCAGTGACCCTCAAGTTGCCTTTGGAATCAAATAATACATACAAATTGTAAAGAATCCAGAGCAGTGAGTTGGCGTTAACTATATTTTATTTGTATAACTAATAAATTCAAGTACATAAAAGCTACAAAAATACAATGATAAACAAATGGGATTCAGGAGAAAGTCGTTTGATATTAAGGAAATCTGTATCTCACTTTGCTTATAGTGAGGGCTATAGAGATATATGATTTAGCTCTTGCTGAATATTTAGTTTAGGCACACCAATTTCTGTCTTTGAACCAATCAGATTACCTGATGTAATTTATTGCTACAAATCATAATCTGAATATCAAACAGTGTAGATCCAGATCAGATGGCTTCTTCAGAAGCCATCTGATCTGGATCTACACTGTTTGCAAAGATAGGGGTTGTCATGAACAGCAGGATAAGAGTTAAATAAGACACTGAGTGCTTTACTTCTTGAATTTCAGTGAAATTTGGTATATAGTACACGGAAAGTAGCAGAAATAGAGGATCTTACATGAGTGTTCATGTATTATTGAATAAATTAAATGAGTTTAGGAATATGGATAAAATGCGAGGCTTGCCGAGCATTTTATCCCTTTTCCTCAACTCCTTTAATAAATTCAATAATTTTCCTCAACGAGTTTAATAAATCCAATAATAAATGAGCAAGAATGCAAGATTCTGTTTATCATAAACGCATTTCATTCACGCAAAATAAAAATAAACGCATTGTATTCACGATTGTTTTACAAAAATATCAATATTCCGCCCTCGTACATGTAACGATACAGGGCGTATCTTACTAATTTGCATATTTAATCCACAAGTGGATTACGGAGTTTATAACATGGCGTTATTACGCTCTCAGATGCAACGTCATATGATAAAAAGCTATATCCCTAGATGGTCCGGTAGCATGCACACTGACACTCCATACATTTAACGTCTTGCAAAACCTGCTGAATTTGCATGACAAGGAAGGAAACAAATTAAATCAGGCGAAGATGTTGTTGATCTTGCTCTCTGCAATACATGTAATCAGCCATCTAAAGATGTATTAACGCCCTTGGTGATTGTGGACTCTAAACTTGGGCCGCGACATACCAAAGTCGTTAAAAATTGTACTAGCTGCTCCTCGCTTGGCACTCAGATTTACGGGGTAGAGCGAGGACTGGTCGGCCCAGTGTCAGGATAATGTGACTGGGTGTGGTATCATGTAATGTGTCTGGGACATGATACTTCAGTGAGGCAGCACTATAAAAGTGAGCATTGAGCTCCCTGTCGCAACCAGACACCGTCGTGATATGACTGAAAAATTGTTGAAAGCGACGTTAAACACAAATTCACACACACACACACACACACACTCTAAACTTAGATATAATTGAGTCTTGAGCGAAATGCCTTACGATGTATATTATTTACGTATACATTTTTGAGGATTTTGACCTGTCACTGGACTGTTTAATCACCCCTTGATTTTGTTTGATTCGTGGTTTAATGTCCCCGTCAACACTGTAAAGGTCATTTTGGAGACGTTGCTTCCAATTTTGTGGGACTTTTACCCGACATCGAGATGAAATGACATCTCAAGCCCTGCCGCCCGATGAAACCAACAGGGTTTATAAGAATGGACAGGCCGACACGCATCGCATTGCCTGGGCAGGCCTAGATCCTCTAAGCGGTTTACCAGTACTCGTGTGCGGGTCAGTTTCAGCCCTGCGTGGTTCGGTATCATGCAGCCCATCTATTTCTTCAAGCCCCGATGTGCGGGGCTTACTTATAGGAAATATCTTATTATACCACAGAGAGCACAACATGCAACCAACCTGCAGGCACATGGCGTCACTGTGACGGCACATCAACGTTGGTACAACGTCATGACGTTTATGCAACGTCAAATTAAGGTCGGTGCAACGTCATGACGTTTATGCAACGTCAAATCAAGATCGGTGCAACGGCATGACGTTGCACCGACCTTGATTTGACGTTGCCATAGCGACGTGTGCCTGCTTGGATACTTTTACAGGGAAATGGACATGTGACAAATACAATGTTATTTTAATACGTATAAGCTTCAATATAATGAAATCTGCACAATGTCTTTATATGCTGTCTGCAACCATAATCAAATTTATCAAGGAGAAAATGAAATCTATGTTTGAAATAAAATAAATCGATAGATTAACGATTCTTGCTTGCGACAAGCATTTTATACAATGAAATCCAAATCATCTTTTAGATAACAAGATGTGTTTGTGAAACACGAACATTTCCCCGGGCAGGGTCATTTTTTCATTGAAGTAGATCACTGGACAAGGTCAAGGTCACAGGTTAAAAAAATTGTACGAGTGGGAAGCCCTTGTCACTAGGAACCTACAAGGCAATTATGAAGGCTCTATCTCAAACAGTATAGAAGTTATGACCAATGTTAAAGTTGTTCAACCAACAAACAAACCAACATATGTTTGAGCCACAGAGAAGCGCCGATAACAAACAGTGGAAGCGCAAAGATCAAAAGCGCCCCTGTTTTGCCAAGAGAACCATCAGCTCCAAGAAGATGTTGTAAGCAAACTTCTTCAATTCTAGTGGGCCAGTGGTTCTTCTGGTCATACAGTCACTTTGTGATTCTATAAGAGCGATGTATTAAAGAAAGTCAAAGCGTTCTACATAAGAAGGTTCAAGCAAAGGTTGGTCATGAGTGCACCTGAGCCGTGACAATGCCTCATGCCTCACACAAGTCTGAGGTTGTCAGGTCGTGTTTGGCTGATAAAAAGGTCGAGATTGTTAATCCTCCTCCCTATTCTCCTAAGCTGACCCATGCGACAAAGGCTCAAGAAAATTCTTTCTGGAAAGAAATATAAGCCCAGAAGTGCACTTGGCAGCGCGATTTATCAGTGCATCCAACAAGTACCCAGAGATTTGTCGGACCTGCCCCCATTGAAGCGGTTCTATCGAGCACTCGCAATCTATGTCTGAAGCAAACAACCAACGAGCACCACAATCTATATTTGTAGCAGACTTCCGTTAACCCATAAAATGCCAATCACGACAATTGTCGTCTGCTTTATCGTCTGCTGGTTACTTTAAATGTCATCCTATAGGAGCAGCCTGATTTGGGTCCACACTGTTTGTTTTTAAGCAAAATATTTTTTAAACGTTTGCAAAAAAAAAATCAGCAGACGACCTTAGCAGACGACATTTTCAGATGTAGTTTTTCTCGGCATCTTAAGGGTTAAAACTGCCACATTGAGGTTGGTCTTACCTGCAATCTACCCTAACTTTGTAGCAGAATAAAAGTCGCATAGAGCAGAAAGTTTAATAGAATCTATGATGGGACGTATCTCAGGTTTGTTTTCAGTTTACATAAGTCTCACGCTCGGCATAGCCTCGAATGAGACTTAAGTAACTGAAAAGGAAAGTGAGAGATCTTTGTCGTTGTCTCAGCAACACCATTCATTAGATGAAACTTGCATAAACTGGAAATGAACCTGAGATTTCCTTGTTGAGGTCCTAACACCGTCATTGATTATGTAGGCCCGCATGTGACTTGAATATGAAAGTGAGAGATCTTTGTGGTTGTCTCAGCAATACCACCGGCCCCGATAGCTCAGTTGGTAGAGTGTCCGCTCCGGGGAACGGGAGGTAACGGGTTCGATCCCAGGCCGCGACATACCAAAGTCGTTAAAAATGGTACTAGTTGCTCCTCGCTTGGCACTCAGATTTACGAGGTAGAGCTAGGACTGGTCGACCCAGTGATAGGATAATGTGACTGGGTGTGATATCATGTAATGTGTCTGGGACATGATACTTCAGTGAGGCAGCACTATAAAAGTGAGCATTGAGCTCCCTGTCGCAACCAGACACCGTCGTGATATGACTGAAAAATTGTTGAAAGCGACGTTAAACCCGAATTCACACACACACACACACACACACACACACACACACACACACACACACACAGTCTCAGCAATACCATTTTTGGATGAAACTTGCATAAACTAGGAACGAACCTGAGATTTCCTTGTTGAGGTCGCAAAACCCTCATTGATTATTTAGGCTCGCGTGAGACGTAAATAAACTTAAACGAAATTGAGATTTCCTTAACCCGCCTATATTAATTGCATTGTAACACCTTGACCTGATAAAGGTATGTTATCAAGGCCAAGTGAGCTTTATAAGGTCAAAGTGACATTAGCAGACGACATTTTCAGACGACATTTTGAGATGTAGTGTTTTCAAACTACTGGAAAGATGAGTGTACACGGGTCTTAACTGATAAATAGAATACCAGATTCATGTTATTTGATAACAAGTTTATCAGGCTTGGCTTCGAGAACGCGTGTAGAATCGCTCGGCAAGCCTCGCGATTCTACACGCGTTCTCGAAGCCTTGCCTGATAAACTTGATATCAAAAGACACGAATCTGGTATTCTCTATATATTTTCCATCCGCGTACATTGAATGTGTTAAAAGAAGCAATGACTATTTCTGCAGCAAACAGAAGTTCAGGTGGTTTTATCGGTGTTTCAAATGGGAGTTGCGAGGGTATTCTTGCATACATTACGAAAACGCGCCTATACAAATACATAGTAAATTTTACGAACGAAAAATGAAAAATTTCAGATAAAAAAATTTCGATATTATTCTGAAATAGGAAAAATAAGGCATACCCCTGAGAACCCCAGTTTTACTATATGTGGGCGTCCAAAGGTGGTTCTTCTGTCGCGGTTTATTTTTGTAATGGGTTGTCTTTGAGAGTGTGTATCGCTTATACTTTTTTGTTTTTGATAGCCAATTGGCCATTATGTGGTAAAGTGACTGTCCTTTTGGTTTTCCGCTATTGGTGTTTCCATAAGGGTCTAGTTAATTCATGTTTGCGTTTCTTTCCCTTTGGTGTCTCTGGTGGGAGCTGTAGGTCAATTGTATCGATCCCTGATCATTGTCTTCACTTCTATTTAAGGGGGTCAAATTTATAAAGGCGTGTTTCCGTGATGAAATCCGATGAACATAGCTGTTTGGAGCCATGTTCAGACAACTAAACCCATTTAAAATCATGACATTCATGCGGACTGAACAAATATTTGTCTAAATCGCGACGAAAGTAGGGAAGAGGATTGTGGCCATTTCAAATCGATTTAAGCCCCCCCCCCCCCCCCCCCCCCCCCCGCCCCACCCAGTGGAATTCGTAAAAAATGACAGTTCCAAGGCAGTTCTTCTTACGCGTTTTATTTTTGTTATGGCTTGTCTTTGAGTGTGTGTATCGCTTATATTATTTTGCTTTGGCTAGCCAATTGGTCATTTTGTGGGAAAGTAACTGTCCTTTTTGCTTTCCGCTAGTGATGTTTCCATTAGGGTCTAGTTGTTTCATGTTTGTGTTTCTTTTCCTTGGTGTCTCTGATGGGAGCTGTGGATTAATTATCATTGCCTTCACTTCTATTTTGAGTGCGTAGCCTTCTTTCGTGAATTCTTAGTAGCCAATATAGCCCAAAACAGCTTGAATTTTGGACCGATTGCACTGGCAATTGCCTCATAGTACTCAGAAGAATGATTTTTTGGCCTTACTGCATACGACCTAATCACCGCCAAGTGACACCGTGGGAAATAGTGTCTCCTATTAAAAACAGTTTTAAAAGTTCCTCATAAATGAAACATGCAGCCGATGGAAATAAATATTATCTTGAATGTTCGATATATTTTTCCACGATCACACCTGTCCTCCTGCTTTTTTCCAATACGTTAACCGAGACGCGGATCCTCTGAGGGATTCTACGTATACAAAACATGAATGAAAACATCGTAGATTAATTCGCCATGAAGCGTTTTTTGTAGCTCAGTACAATTAACCCATTTTGTACCAGAAATCCCAAAACTAGTAACTAGCAAACAGTACAGGGCTAGATCAGATGCCACAAAACGCGGCGTCTGATCAGGGCGTACTCTGTTTGCTAAAGGTTCAGCCATTTTCCAAATAAATTTTGAAGAAGCCACAATCTGACACCCGTGAATTTTGAACTTTTGAAATTTGTACTATATATAAGGTGGAGGATTCCATTCATATAAAATGGATTAAAAGTACGCGGTGTGGGTCGATTATGTAATTCTTTGTGCCATTAAAGGTGTAGTTTATTGCTATAGATGAGTTTAGGACGCCACCGGTCGCTAAGGAAATGCTATCCCACGATTCCGTATTTTTGCGCATGCGCAGTTTCGTGTGGCATAAAATAACCGTTGTTCAGACAGATCCTATAGCAGTTATTACTTTCTTTAAATTTGATAATTTTAAATAGAGCGTAATCCAATATTTCCAAACATTTAGCTCAGCACAATGTTCTTTACGAATTGCAACATGGGTTTCGTGAAAAACGCTCCTGCGAAACACAGCTTATTCAGCTTGTTGAAGATATTGCAAGGCAGCTGACTTTGGGCAAACAAACCGACTTAGTACTTTTGGACTTCAGTAAAGCCTTTGACAAAGTTAACCATCTAAAATTATTGTATAAACTTTTAAATTTTGGCATAACCGGTAAAACACTAAAATGGATTGAATCCTTCTTAATTGGACGTTCGCAAACTGTTGTACTAGATGGGGAGTTTTCAAATGAGGTACCGGTCACCTCTGGGGTGCTCCAGGGGTCAGTGCTGGGCCCGCTCCTCTTTCTACTGTACATAAATGACCTACCGGATAATATTCAGTCACAAGTTAGGCTCTTTGCTGATGATATTTACTTGGCTGTGTCCAGCCCAGCAGATGCACAAGTTCTACAGTCTGACCTTGAAAAACTTCAGCATTGGGAGCGAACCTGGGACATGGAGTTTAATCCCAGCAAGTGTCAGGTACTCCATGTCTCTAGATCTAAAACGCCAATTAAGACCCAATACTTCATGCATGGTCAGGAACTGGAAAGTGTGGACTCAGCCAAGTACCTTGGGGTGACCATCAGCAAAGACCTTAGCTGGAATTCACACATATCACATATTACAGCCAGTGCAAACAGGACCCTCGGCTTCGTCAAAAGAAATGTTAAAACAAAAAGTCAGGAAATAAAAACGTTGGCATATAACACCTTGGTTAGGCCACAGGTAGAATATGCCTCGACCGTTTGGAGCCCCTATACAAAAGAAAATATTAACAAGATTGAAATGTTGCAGCGTAGGGCAGCCCGTTGGGTCACAAATGATTGCTCCCCCTATAGCAGTGTTACAGACATGATGGGTGAGCTTGGATGGCGGTCACTTGAGCTCAGACGCTATGATACGCGCCTTACAATGTTTTATAAAATCGTTTACGGCTTGGTCGCTATACCAGTTCCGTCACAGTTCGAACGCCTAACGACAAACACGCGTCACCACTCTCTGGCTTACAGGCAGATACACACCTCTGTCTCGTATTATTATTATTCATTTTTCCCTATGTCGGTTGTTCTTTGGAACAGGCTACCAGCTGATCTCGTCCTGGTTTCTGATCTTGACTCTTTCAAGTTAAGGGTCAGTTCGATAAACCACAGGCTCCCTTAAGGTAATACTGTTTTTATCCTGCTTTTAAACTCTCCTTACTAACACCCAAAATCTTTCATCTATGCTCACCTTTCTTTTATTCTTTTAACTCTGCACTATCACACTTTTACTTCTCTTACTAACACACCATGCGCAGCCATCCTAATAACACTCGGAAGAGGGTTGAGGATTATATAGAGATAGATAGATAGGTAAAGACGACGTATGTCTTGCGTCACTCTGGCGTCCAACTGATATTGGCTGACAACTGGGTAAAACCCTCTATCCTTGCAGCAGGTAAGGGTAGAGGGGCGTGCTCTTATTCCTTCTGTTTCTATACACTTCCATTCATTTTCCTCTTTCTCCTCTGTCCTTTACTTTAACCTACGATCTCTTTTATGTTTTTTCTCCCTTTCTCTGGAGACGAGACAAAATAACCCACAGGGGTTGACGTGTCGTTAATCGGATAATTAACCGACATTCTAATGCACTTGCGTATGTAACGCGACGTCTGATTGGATAACGTCAAAAATTTGCGACAGTATATTCTGCGATTTACTGTCGGAAATCCGACGTCATCATGTAACGCCGCTTTCCATTGGTTGTCATTTGGTTTTACGCAGCTCACCGCGCTTGCCGCCTTGTGCAAAACAGTACAGTTTTTAACTTAACAACTGAATAAGTGCATTAGAATGGGGATAACTGTATTGAAAATTGTCATTTGGGGAGGTAAATCGTCGGTTTTACGGTCGCAAATTACGTTTTACGGCTCCGCTAACGCGTCGCCGTAAAACGAAATTTCCGACCGTAAAACCTCCGATTTACCTCCCCAAATGACAATTTTCAGTACAGTTATCCCCTAAATGGACGCGTCTTATTGCGTTAATCGCAAGACAAACGATGCGACAGTGAAGATGATTGGTTGGTTGGATGAATTGTGGTTAAGCACTATTTAGGTCATTTTGGAGACGTTGCTTCCAGTTTGGTGGGACTTTTACCCGACATTGAAATGAAATCACATTTCAAGCACTGCCGCCTAATGGAACCAAAAGGCTTATATGCATTTGACGGTCTGACTCACATCACTTTGCCTGGGCAATCTTCTAAGCGGTTTACCAGTCCTCATGTGTTGTCAGTTTCAGCTCTGCGTGGAAGTACCATGCAGCCCAATCTATTTCTCCAAGCCCCGATGGGCGAGGACGAGACAGTGAAGATGACTCGAAGGATAACCACCCTGACGGATTCAACATGTGGGTGATAAGATCAATCGTTTACCGCCAGTAACAGGGTTGTTTGAATATTGCAATTCACCGTCACCGCGACCCCCGCCCATCGAGGCTTGAAGAAATAGATGGACTGCATGATGCTTCCACGCAGAGCTGAAACCAACGCGCACGAGTATTGTTAAACCAATTAGAGGACCTAAGCCAGCCCAGGCAAAATGGTGCGAATCGGACTCTCCATGCTTATAGACCGTATTGGTTTCATTGGGCGACAGGGCTTGAGATGTCATTTCATCTCAGTATCGGGTAAAAGTCAAACATAATTGGTAGCAACGTCTTCAAAATGACCTATACAGTGTTGACTGAGACGTTAAATCTCAAAACAAATCACCGTCCCCGTTAACAATATTTGGGTCATGTTTGAGACGTTGCTTCCTATACCCACATTGAGATAAAATAACATCTCAAGCCCTGCCGCCAAATTAAAAAAAAAGATGTGGTTTATCAGTACTCATGTGTGGTCAGTTTTAGCTCTGCGAATCCATGGCCTCTCATATACCGTACAAACACTCTACCGACTGATATACCGAGCCACACCCTCGACCTTTTACATCCCCCCACCCCCTGCCTAATGAAATTTGTCCCGAATCTCTAAGTGCTACACGGTATGGTACTTTCATGTTTTTCAAACTATCGCTTCTGAAACTCTGCCAGTAATGTTTTTGCTGTTCATGCAAGTCAAGTAAGGTCAAAGATTTATTCCGGGGACCCAAACTCAGGGTATGAGAATTAAACAAGCATTCATTTAAAACATACAACAAATAGCATGTATAATGGAATAGTAAAATAACCTATAAAATCCGACAATTCGGACATTCGGACATGGTATCTGCTAAGTACTGTTGTGATTCAAAAGATTGTGAACTGCAGTTTTTGTTTCTTTGATTTGAGGTTTAACGTTCCCGTCAACAATGTAAAGGTCATTTTGGAGACGTTGTTTCCAATTTAGTCGGACTTTTACCCGACATTGAGATGAAATGACATCTCAAGCCCTGCCGCCCAATGAAAGCAATAGGGTTTATTAGCATGGACGGCCCGACTCGCACCGCTTTGGCTGGGCAGGCTTAGATCCTCTAAGCGTTTTACCAGTACTCATGTGCGGGTCTATTTTAGCTGTGCGTGGAAGCATCATGCAGCCCATCTATTTCTTCAAGCCCCAATGGGCGGGGGGGGGGGGGGGGGGGGGGCGCTGAACTGCCGTATTAAAGTCTATGAATGTTGCACTATGCTTAAAAAAATCTTATTTTTCCTTAGTTTACTGTACGCACACCGGCTCGATTGATTACTTTTTGCCACACAAGACTGCGCATGCGCAGCGTAACCAAGGAAGTTAATCAACCAAAACTCATCTATAAAAGTAATAAAGTTACTTTGGTTTTAAGACTCCTTAGGAGTCAGCGCTCTACACCAAACATACTGTATCATAACCGTACCAAATTTATTCAGCTGGATTACTTACAAGTAATGATATAGAAATATTAAAATTATTGTTTTCAAAAATCGAAACTAACAAAAAGAAACAAGAAAAACATTGAAAGGTCCCTTTATATAGAGGTTCTTACATGAGTGGTCACGTATTCTTGAATTTATTAAACGAGTTCAAGAAAAGGGATAAATGCGAGGCTTTGCCGAGCATTTTATCCCTTTTCCTCAACGAGTTTAATAAATTCAATAATACATGAGCACGAATTCAAGATTCTATTTATCACATGACATTTAGAACGCATTTTATTCACGATTGTTTACAAAAAATATCAATATTCCGCCATTAGTAAACGCAACGTCGTTAAGGGCGTCGTGCATGTAACGTTACGGGACGTATCTAGCTAATTTGCATATTTAATCCACTAGTGGATTATCGAAAATATTACATGGCGTTATTACACTCTCAGACGCGACGTCATATGATAAAAGGAAATTGAACATGTAAAAAAAAAAACATCGAGTGTACATTTTCTAGGCCAGATTAGCTAGTTTCGACAAATTCCAACATATGCAAGCCCTACTTGGACAAGTAAAGGGATCATCCTTGGTTTTTCATGCATAACATTTGCAGGATCCCTATGAAGCTGTTTGAATATCCTCTGAGGGACCAGGCACATGTTGTGCATGATCGACATTCTTGCCTTTCCTACGACCTAGTGTGACGGAAACGCCCCAGAACTCCATATCAACCGTAAAGCTAACATGGTTGCTAGTTCAAATGTTGTTAACGATAACACCTGTTACGCAATGACGATCTGACGTCATAATAAAACTTGAACATGCTTTGTTCATGGTGACAACGTTACGTCGCTCTAACATAAGGTAAACAAGGCAAGACCCTTTCTGTAATATCCAAAGTTCAAAACACATATTCAAACAGCACGCGAATTTCATTATTTCAACATGGGTTTTATTGCTCTGGTCAAAAATGGCGTTCGTAAGATTTCATGCAAGAATATACTCTTTATAAGGTTGATTTAAACCACCAACCAGATGCAAAATTTGCCTAAAGCTATCCTAAGTTAACAAACAATCGCCTTATCAGCTCTTTCAGTACTTTGATTCTACGACTTTGGACGAAAGCATGATTGATTGATTTCTGTATCTACAAACATTAATCAAGCTAAATATGTTCTGCCTCCAGGAAAGGTATAGGAATAGCAATTTGGGCCACAGCATGAGAAAATACTTGTTTTTCTTTTGTTGTTGTTGTTGTTTTGTGTGTGTGTGTGTGTGTGTGTGTGTGTGTGTGTGTGTGTGTGTGTGTGTGTGTGTGTGTGTGTGTGTGTGTGTGTGTGTGTGTGTTGTTGTTGTTTGTTGTGTTGTTGTTGTTGTTGTTTCTGTTTTGTTTTTTCCTTTTGCAAACCTTAAAGGTGCAGATCAGCTTGGGCAGTCTGAACACCACCTTAAGGGGAATGATGGGTACATCTTCAGGGAAGGTAACTCCTACAAAAGTTTTTGTCTCAAATGTCAATAGGGATCAACTCTCAAAGGAAAGAATCTTCCTTTATAAGTAGGCCCATTTTTCAGTGGGACAGAGCTTATTGAGAAGCGAACAGAAATTCCCGAAAGTAGTCTCCATTTGAAAAAAAACGTCAGAAAAATCTTCCAGGTGTTCCCATTCCCCTTAATGTTTGCTGCTTGCTAATAGTACAATAACTCTGGATTCTATATCTATGATTTTAAGTCTTGTACTAGTCTATGCAGCAGAGCAGTCCACCTTGTCTTTTACCTTGTCGTAAACCCAGAAGTCATTTTTTCTTGTGACGAGGTTTATTTATTGGAAGAGATATTCAGGGACATTAGGTTCTGTAATCTGATGAGAACCATTTGTGCTGTGCTAGGTGGGTTTGATGCTTTCAAACGAGAAGTCCGAAGAATTACAGCTAGCTATCTGTGCTGGAAAATGTCTACTAACCGTAACTACGAAAAGTGTCCTTGGTGGGAACAGTCTATTTAACATACCTATATAATTGTCCGGGCTGGTAACAGTCTATAAACATACCTACAGAAGTGTCTGTGCTTGGAACAGTCTATAAAACATACCTACAGAAAGTGTCCATGGGGGGAACAGTCTATTAAACATACCTATATAAATTGTCCTTGCTGGGAACAATCTATTAAAGGAGTCCATGTATAGAATCCACCAATCGCTAAAAACAATTGCAGGAAATTGTTCAAATGTTTAGTTTGCTTTAAATCATGTGTATTAAATAAGGCTAAAAGGGATGCCCTTTGAGAACCATAAACGCATTCAAAAACGAAAATAGCAGAATCCATTTGTTGTTTGGGCCAGACAAGCTTGTTTCGGCCATCAAGGCCTCATCAGTAGCCCTAAAAGAAATGCTGAAAACGAGTATCAGCGGTTACGAGTATCAGCGTAAAACGTGGAAAATGACGTTGAAAGTTGACGTTTCGTCAGAAGAAATTTCCAGTTTAATTTTACGTCGGGCGGCAAATTTTGATTACGGATTATTTTGCTCCAGACAAGTGGAAAGTGTATGGATTTGTATGCGGTTTGTAGCCTGCTTCCACAATAGAATAATTTTTGTCTTTTAGTCAGAATGTTTCTTTTGTAAGGACTAATTGATTCTTAATTAGCTGGGTTAAATGCTTCTTTAAATGGACATTTTACTGACTCCTTTGATATTCATTTGGGATCACGATACAATAAAAACATCCCTTCGAATTCAACGTTGTTCTTCTTCTTTGTCCTGATGCAAAATAAATAGACGACTTGACGGATGTTTTAAGGTAACCGGGCCCCAAGGGCACATAGGGGCTACCCCCAGTTCGCCAGCTGGAATTAGTTGTAGGTCTTTTCCCTAGGCTGCCAATATGCTGACTCCTGTATGCTTGACAAGATACAAGATACAAGATACAAAAATTTTATTGCGAATTTTCGGCCCACGTAGGAGCACATAAAGAGGCATATTATAATAATGGATAAACCAAGTAGACAATCAAGGAAAGAATTCCAAACGACAGAGGCATATGAAACAAAAAAAAAAAACTGGAAAACCCAGTGTAAATGATATCTGGGTGATATCATCATTATCCTAAGTATTGGGACAGACAGTCCTACCCAAACAGTACAGACCCAGATCAGGAGCAGTCTGGTCAGGGTCCTCACTGTCTGCCACTCCTTGCCGTGTCATGAAACAAATTTTCATATCTTTATCAAATCATAACTTCAGAATAATTGCACAAGCATTCAAGGTGTCCCAATCTTCAGGAACTCCTTGAGATGTTTAATATAACGCCAAAGCATATTATGCACTATAAACTCTTCTCCTGTTTATGTATCAAAATTGTCAGATTCTGCACATCATTGTTTTACCGCCAAAGATCCCAAATATTGGGACAGACAATCCTAACCAAACAGTGCAGACCCTGATCAGGAGCAATATGACCAGGGTCTACACTGTCTGTCATTCCGTCTGCACTCCCTGCTGTGCCATGAAATAAGTCCGTCACAACCTCAGGAGAACTCCAGCAAGCCCTCATGGTGTCCAAATCTTTAGGATCCTTAAGGTAGTATAAACTCCCTGATGAGATGTTCAATCCTAATCCTGCCGAATAAATCAACCTGCCACACCTATTTATGACCACCAACCAATCAAATTGCTTGAAATAATGTATTCATTCAGATTCGTAAAAAGAATATTAAATTGTGCAGATCCTGATCTGAATCGCACTGTGTGCAAAGGTCAGGGTTGTCCTGCTCAGCAGATTAAGGGCTAACCCGTTTTGTACTGGAAGCCCCAAAATGGGTACTTGGCAAACAGTGCAGGCCCAGATCAGGAGCCGCAGAATGAGGCATCTGATCACGGCCTACACTGTCCGCAAACCGCCCAGCCATACTCCAAATAAATTCGGAAAAAAAAAAACACAACCTGACACCCCCGAACCTTGAAATGGACTCCTGCTATACTGCTGTACATCAGGAGGAAGATTCCATTCGACACAAAAAGGGTCAATACAGCGCCAAAGCATATTGTACACTATAAACTTTTCTGTAAGTTATCATGTGCAAAAATAGCACTACTTTCTTTGAAACTACAACATTTTTCCCGCAATGATCCTAAGTATTGGGGCCGACAGTCCTAGCCAACCAGTGCAGACCCATATCAGAAGCAATCTGATCAAGGTCTACACCATTTGCCATTTACAGTTATCAGCTAGCCGATTGGGAGTTAGGTGACTTCTTTCCTGGCGACCGCAACTTACTATTAGTATCAAAATAATTTCAACTATGAAAAGGTTTATTTCCAGCAAATATTTTGTCACCAATACAAACTGGAATAGATTCATAAAACTTTATGTTAGGCATATTTTTATGTATTTTTTAATTGAAATCCTTTAATCAAAATTAAAGTGATTAACCAAACTATTGCAAAATATGCAGAGTGTTGATTTTTTTGTTTGGTTTTGATTTGTTACGCCCCTTGAAAGTCTTATAAATAACTTAGTATGACACGCCAACTATTCAACAGAAATGCAATGTCCCCAACACGGACAGTGTGTGCCCACGAAGGACTGTTCCGGACAAGGTCATAGTGTTGCGTGTTGCAATTATATACTGTAGCTACATGGGCCCCGTCAAGCGATTTTGTTACTTATCGCCTATGCGAGCAGCGAAGGTTCAGGCGAGCCTGCGCATCCGCGCAGTCTCGCCAGAACATTCGCTGCTCGCTCATACAAGCATTGAATCAAGAGGAACCTTCAGACAGAAAGCCATATCTCTTGTCCCTCTGAGTGGCTGGGCATGCGCAGTTAAAATTTGTCATGACGGAATGCTCGAAGACACAAATTCGCTTGGCGGGGCTCACATTATATTGGTTACAGGGAAGTCCTACTCGCACCACTTTGCTCGGGCTGACTTAGACCCTCCAAGCGACTTACCAGTACTCATGTTCGGTCGGTTCAAGCTCTACATGTAATAAATTAAACGAAATAGCACGACAACCGAAAAGATGACAATCTATAAATAACCGTTACCTGGATTTCCTGAAAAAAATATCGGTGATAGTCACGTCGACATGTTCTCCAACCCCGATTGGCGGGTGTCCAACGGTATGTTTGTATTAGTTCAATACTTGTGAGCATTACAAATTCCATGCTCATTTCAGTTGAGGATAAAAAAACAGGATTTATAACCTCGGGGCCTTGGGATATCTCATGAGAACAGGGGACATTCTGCAAATGTGAGTGACAAAGGCTCAGCCAAAAAAAACGCCTATATAATTTTGGACCCCTTGAACCCCACTTTTATATAGTAAAAACTGGGTTTTACAGGGGTAAACCTTATTTTTCTTATTTCTGCTCTAAAATATAGATTGTGGGTACTTGTTAGATGAGGCGGTTCTGAGGTGTACCTCAATCTATATTTTGAGCAGAAATAAGACAAAAATCGCAATTTTTCATCTTAAAATTTTCATTTTTTCCGCCATAAAATTTCCTAGGTATTTTTATAGGCATGTTTTCGTAATGTGCTCGAGGCAATCCTGATGTAGCTTCATGCAAGAAACCATACACCGTAAAAGGAAATCCGTAGTTTAAGCCCGGGATAGAATATAAGAAACTTACATGGGTGCGAGGGGTGGAGAGAAAAATCCGTTCCGAGGACCACAGTCCGAACAGCCCGATATCACGAGGCTTGCCGAGTGATCCCGAACCGTGTTCCCGAGGGACGTATTTTCTATCCACCACTCACAACGCTGCAAGATTCTTTTTCTTGTATACCTTTAATTTCTGAGCGTGGATTTTTAATAATGCAGTCACTTAGGTTGCCATCGTCTGCCATGTTGTAATGACAACGGTGCGATGTTTAGGTGGTCTTAATAGCGGCATTTCACTGTACATATACAAAAATACTGTCGGCCCCCGCCCAGCGGGGCTTTAAGAAATAGATGGGCTGCATGATGCTTCCATGCAGAGCTGAAACCGACCGCAAACGAGTACATGTAAACCACTTAGAGGATCCAAGCCAGCCTAGACAAAGCGGTGCGAGTTGGACCGCCCATGCTTATAAACCCTGTTGGTTTCATTAGACGACAGGGCTTGAGGTGTCATTTCATCTCAATGTCGGGTAAAAGTCCAATTTACCAATCAGCCGTCACCAAAAAATCATGGGTTTCATTCTTGTTGTGTTTTAATTCATTAAATATGTAGTTTGCTAAAAGTTTCATTTTATACTCATAGACATTCATCAACTGTCGACAGGTAAATGAGTGCATAATGGCTTCACACCTTTTTGCAAAAATATAAATTTATACAAGATGAACCAAGGAAATTTTATGCAATTAACCAACGCTGTGTCTAGTCCTTGATGTCCAATATCTAATTTGTTCCAACAGTAAGAAGCATGTTGACTTGAGACAAATCGTTACAGTTATTTAAATTGCAAGCTTTTTTAAAAAAAAGGACAGAAAGTCAGACTTTTGACATAAGATGTGCAATAGAAAAAGGATTTAGCAAATGTAAATTGTGAAAAATGCTGAAAATTTTGATATCACGAGAGGCTGTATTTCAGGAGCCAGTTGTTCAAAACAAACGACGTCGTTAGTTAACTTACCGTTAAAACTTTGATCATTTATTATGGCAAATATGCTAATATTTTTGTTGAAAAAATGTGAGCAGCTTTTCCAGCAAAATAACAAAATTTTAGATATTATACTTGCTAGAGTGGTTAACAATATGATCACTACGAGCTCGTTAAGCTAATGATGCTTTGAACAACTCGATGAGGCGGTTCTAACGAGTATCCACCATTTATATTTTGAGTGAGGCACTTCTAACGAGTATCCACAATCTATATTTTGAGCAGAAATAAGAAATAATATCACAAGTTTTCATTTTAAAAGTTTAGTTTTTCGGCGGCAAAGTTTACAATGCGTTTATAGGCTAGCATGGTTTTGAAATATTTCTGCGAAAGGATGTTAACGTAATACTGAAATATTTTAGGCATTTGAAAAAGTCCGGCATTTAAAAAACGGGGCTAATTTTAGGATATATACCTTTCCTAAAAACGATAAATAGAGTTACATGTTGTTGTTTAACTCTGGGCGTTTAACGAGGAAGAAACTTTAAAAAGTTAAAAAAAAAATTACAGAGCCAAGGGCATAAGCCATGTTAAGTTTCTTAGCTTTCAACCTGCAAGTCATTTATATAAAAAGGCCACTACCGCTGTGCCAAAAGTGAATCTTCTGTTGAGCATGCGCGCATGCCCCCAGATTCTCAGAGTTTCTATATTTAACATTTCAAGACTCAACTAAGCAGGCGAGTCTGTGTCTTACCTGGTCGAAAGCCCGTGGACAGGTTTTCTCGGGACGAGTTTTATATATGAATTGAGTTTACCGTAAAAATCCTAAAAAAATCGGACACCCTGAGGACTTGCTGTATTTAATAAAATTTGTTTCATGCTCCAGCAAGGAGTCCAAAAAGTGTGGACGGAATGGCAAACAGTTTAGACCCTGATCAGACTGCTCCTTCAGGAGCAGTCTGATCAGGGTCTACACTGTTTGCTTAGGTCTGACTGTCCTTATACTAAGATTCATTATGGTACTTTGAACTACTTTCATGATCTTATACATACAGTTAACGTATTTGAGAGTATGCCTATTTGTTCATGTGAAGACATATGCATGGAAGTTTCGAGACTTTATTATGAAAGGCTTAAATATTTCACTAGGACATACATTAACCTGTATTAAAATCAGCGGCTTTCGAACATGTTTGATAATACTCGCTATAGCAATGATAGGTATGTACGAAACCCAACACGAAACAGCGGGCCATCAACGTTGGCCGGCGGCCCCACGTTGCCCCAACGTTGGCCCCACGTTGCCTCGACAGTAATTGCTGGCTGGGAACAGTCTCTTTCAAACATGCTTGATGTTTGTAGGTTTTACGTCCTCGTCAACACTATTTAGGTCATTTAAAGTGAATGGCAACCTTTTCTTTTTCTCAGGTCCATTTTACACTAATTCCAATGTTGTGTGACCTTTACCCGACATTGAGATGCAATGATACCTCAAGCCATACCGACCAAGTTTTTGAGTTTTACGTCTCACCAACAGCTAAGGTCATACGGAGACGGGACCTCGGTTTGAAGACTCATCCGAAAGTCTGGAGAAGCCCGGGATCGATCCTGTGACCCCTGGTTTACAAGGTGAGTAGCATAACCACTACACCACGGAGGCTTCTACCGACCAAAAGAAACCAGCTGTCCGACTCACACCGCTTTTACTGGGCAGGCTTAGACATTAGCCGTTTCCCAGTACTAAAGTTCAGTAGGTTTCAGCTCTGCGAGGAAGCACCTTCTAGCCTAATCTATTTCTCCAAGCCCCCACGGGCGGGTGTTTACTTGTTTGACGAGAGTGAAGAAGAAGAAGAAGAAGAAGAAGAAGAAGAAGAAGAAGAAGAAGAAGAAGAAGAAGAAAGAAGAAGACGAAGAAAGAAGAAGAAGAAGATTACTGGAGGGGATTTCAGACACTTGCACGCACAGCAACCTTCAACACCGAAGTCAAATACTCTAACCACTTGGCCACGACGCATCTATAAGCATTATATTATGTTAAAAACTGTTTAACTTAAGATGCAAGTGCATTCATTAACTGATTATGGGTTTCTTAATTTCAGGAATAATTTACCTACTATATTCAACAGCGGGAGCAGCAAAGAACGATTCGTCCAGAGTTCTCAATACCCAAGTTGCAGCAAGAAAGACCAAATTTAGACCTATAAAGACTAGTCCTAACCATTACGGTAATTCGTGTGTTCGTATCGATGTTGGCCCGACATTCCCCGGTATTTCTTGCTGGCTGGGAAGGGAAGAGAAACAAAGAAATAGAAAACATCACGAAAACACGCCTATATAGTTTTGACCCCTTGAACCCCACTTTTGTATGGTAAAACAGGGGTTAACAGGGGTATACTTTATTTTTCTTAGTTCTGCCCTAAATATAGAGTGTGGGTATTCGTTAGAACCGCCTCATCGAGTACTCGCGTTGTAAACCAGGGCCCGCGGGATCGATCCCGGGCTTCTCCAGACTTTCGGATGAGTCTTTAAACCGAAGTTCCGTCTCCGTATGACCTTAGCTGTTGGTAAACGTAAAACTCAAACACTCACTCACTCACCATGTTGGTTATTTATTTATTGCAAAGTTCACTACTGTAAGCAGTTTATTGCAAATTTTAAATAAATTAGCCTGATACTAGATCCGTGTCATTTGATATCAAGTTTATCAGGCAAGACTTCGAGAAGCTTGTAGAATCGCGAGGCTCTCCGAGCGATTCTGCGTGCATTCTCGAAGCCGAGCCTGATAAACTTGCCATCAAATGACACGAATCTGGTGCTCTATTCATCAGTAAATCCCCTTGGACACTCATACAGTTTTGCCAATTTTTCCAGTAGTCCAGTTCATAGAAGTGGAATGTCACGTTGACCTGTTAAATATTTACATACTCCGTGCATTTACAGAAAATCCAGATAAATAGATAATACCAGGTTCGTGTCTTTTGATATCAAGTTTATCAGGCAAGGCTTCGGGAACGCTTGTAGAATCGCGAGGCTTGCCGAGCGATTCTACATGCGTTCTCGAAGCCGAGCCTGATAAACTTGATATCAAAAGACACGAACCTGATGTTCTATTTATCAGTTTATCCCCTTGTAAACCCTTTAAATTGGCAATTTTCGAACACTTACCGATTGTCCTCAGTGCGTTCCAACATTCCGGTGCGGAATATAAACGACCAGTATATTTACTATCATCTGACCGTTATTTTTCTTTTAATAATTTCCAATGTATTTTTTTCGATTGTTCTAGTAATAGTAACATTTTGGCCATTTATCCGGTTGTCCGGTTCATTCAAAAAGTGCAATGTCACGTTGACGTGATAAAGCTCACTTGTCCTGAGATAGCATATATTTATCAGGTCAATGTGTTACAATGCACTATACATAGGGGGTAACTGATAATTAACCATAGGGACACAATGTGGTTCAAACCTCAATGTTTACATTTCCAGTGTCAAGTTTAATGTAAACATGTAGTTCATACTTCCATGAACGCATCTAGTCACATGACTTTCAGTGACGTCAAGTGACGTCAGTCTAAACTATGGTTCTCTACGGGCGTTGGTGACGTTAATTTGTTCCGCTCTTTGTAGAAAAGCAGCGTGTAGATGTTTTTTTCCCTTTCATGAAAGTATGAACGACAGCAAGACGCTAGGATAGTTTACATGAACCCCTCGGTGTTCGTTTACTTTGCACGCGACCCACTGCGTTCATACTTTCATGAACAGCAGAAAAATAAAATTCTTTTCTTAAATATTTACATTTCTAATTAACCTATAGAAAACAATCTAGTTCATAATTCCAAAAATGCATCGAGTCACATGATTTTCAGTACCGTCAAGTGACGTTAGTCTTAACTATGGTTCTCTACGGGCGTTGGTGACGTCAACGCTGTTCCGCTATTTGTCGAAAAACAGCGTGTAAATGTTTTTCAGCTTTAAAAGTTTGCCCTTTAAGCATTTTTGCCCAGTGATGAGAGGCAAAGAATGTAAATATAAAAAAATAACTTAATTTTTCCGCTTTTTAAAAGTATGAACGACAGCGGGTCGCTAGCAAAGGGTTCATTTACTTTGCAAGCGACCCACTGCGTTCATACTTTCATCAACAGCAGAAAAATAAAATGCATTTCGAATACATTTACTCATGCAACGTCACATGATCATCAAGTGTCGTCAAAAATAACCCATGGTTATTTCCCAGTATGTGGTGAACGGCGCTCTTCCGCTCTTAATATAATTACTGCGTAAAGTTGTTTTCTTCTCCTTCAGTTTTAGCCCTCAAACCAAAATTTGTCTTCACATAATACATGGGAATATGTAACTACAACACAACCGCATTATAAAACGGTTCGTTATAACGCGGTTTTGGATACAACACGGTTTCAAGATGGACCCCAAAAATATATAGATTATATAGAAAAATGACCATAAATGGTCATTTTTCTATATAATCTATACAGTTTGTTTGGATATTACACGGTTGTTTAACTAACACGATTTCTGCTTTGGACACCATTAAAAGTGTTATAAAGAGGATGTGTCCATCACGTGAACAAGTCCGTGAAATGAAGACCCCCCCCCCCCCCCCACCTAAACCCCACTTTATATAGAGAAAACGGAGGTTTAGGAGGGTATTCATTATTCTTCTTATTTCTGCTCCAAGACATAGGTTGTGGGTACTCGTTAGAACCGCCTCACTGAGGCGGTTCTAACGAGCATACACAACCAATGTTATGAGCATTTATAAGTAAAATATCAAGGATTTTCGTCAGAAAAGTAGCCCTTTTGGAAATGTGAAAAATGCACTATGTCGCACGGGCGAGTTATCGTAATATAAGTAATAAAGATAATGAATTTAACGTTCATTGAAGTATGAACGACATCGGGACAAGAGACACGTTTAAGTGAACCAGATAACATGACTGACGGGAGTAAAAATGGTAAAGTGTAGCGTTTATTTCCCATCACTCCTAAATGAAAACACGCCTATACAAATACATTGTAGACATAACCGCCGAAAAATCGAATATTTTCAGATGAAAATTTGCGATATTTCTCTTATTTCTGTTCATCGAGACGGTTCTAACGAGTACCCACACTCTATATTTTAGAGCAGAAATAAGAAAAATAGGGTATACCCCTGTAAGCGCCTGCCTCGGTAGCTCAGTCAGGTGCGCGTCTGACTGGTAAGCAGGAGGACGCGGGTTCGATACCTGCCGGGGTCGGCAACACTCTTTCGTAGAGATTGATCTAGACTAGACCCAAGTCTGTTAATTAAGTGTCCATTGTAGAACTAATTGTTTACAACAACAACAAAAAAATAGCAGAGAATTGTGAAATTAACATTCAGAGATGAAGACTAAAGAGGATTTTACATATTTTTTGTTTAAAGGGACTTTCATTTGATATAAAAATGTAAATGTATGGACTTGGGCAAGTCTAAGATTGATCATGAAAACTTTTCTACGGTCGTTCTCTTCCGCTGATTCAAGATAGGTAGTTGTCAGTTTCTGGCAAAAAAATGTTCACTGTACTGGTTAACCGCTTACGTATAAGCCTGCCCATGATAAGTGTGGATAGGCAAATTGACCGGCTCAAAAATGACCTAAAATAGTGTTGACTGGGCCGTTAAACTCCAAACCAAACAAACAACTACCCCTGTAAATCCCGGTTTTACTGTATAAAAGTGGGGTTCAAGGGGGTCAAAATTACAAAGGTGTGTTTTCGTGATGCATTTCAGTACCAGCGGTGCCACAAGTTACCACCAACGCTACCCATATACTGATAACAGCTTACCATAGAGGCGGTTCGTCATTTACCGGGAGGCTGCTTACGTCACAACCAGACGTGTTTTATTATTATGAGCCGTTTGCCGTCTTTGGCGGATACGGTTATTTTTCACCGAAAAGCCAGTACTGTGACGATATTACCGGTGTATGCAGGTAAGCGCTTTTGTACAGTAAAATTCCAATATTAAGACCACCTTTGGGAAAAAATATGACGCTGAATACCATGCCATAAGTAATGACACTCAGAGGCGATACTGTCGCCATGTATGTGTAAAGTGACAGATTTATTTTTAGAACAGAAACTCCGAACATATGTTCAGAGCGAAGGGTAAACACTAATGAAAACGACCATTTTCACAAAGTTCTGAAGCTGTATTTGGCTCCAAAAGTGTACACATAAGAAAGGAGTATACATTGAAGATAAAAACCAGAAAATAAATTTGAGACCCGGTAGCTCAATAATGCACCTTTAAACCGGAATTAGTCTTAATTTTAGGTGGTCTAAATAGCGGAATTTTACTGTATATTTATCACATAAACATATTCGTGCCATGAACAGCCTTGTAAATCTCACTTTATATCACGTGAACTAGTCCGTGAAATGAAGACCCCTTTACCCCCACTTTATATTGAGAAAACGGGGGTTTACAGGGGTAAACATTATTTTTCTTATTTTTACTCCAAGACATAAGTTGTCGGTACTCGTTAGAACCGCCTCAATGAGGCGGTTCTAACGAACACCCACAACCTGTGTTTGCAGTATAAATAAGAAAAATATCACGGATTTTCATCAGAAAAGTAGCCATTTTGGAGATGAGAAAAATGCATTATGTTGCACGGATGTGTTGTCATAATGTAAAGAAAACAGTAGGGTTTACAAGAGTTCTTATGAGCCAGAAGATTAAAAAGTGTCATTACGGCATACATCCTATATTTTGAGCTGAAATATGAAAAATATCACCAGTTTTCTTGTGGGGCGAAAAATAATTGCTATGTATTTGTATAGGCATGTTTTCTATTGTGCTGCTTGCAGACATGTAATAGAAACCTGCGTACCTCCATTCCATATAGGAAGTCTTATCAGTAACACCCTATATAAAGTACATTGTAACACATTGACCATTATAAAGATATGCTATCTCAGGACAAGTGAGCTCTATCACGAAAAATTACATTGATATTATCAAAAGAAAAATAACGGTCAGTTGATAGTAAATATACTGATCGATTATATTCCACACCGGAATGTTGGGAGGCACTGAGGACAATCGGTAAGTGATCGTAAATTGCCAATTTAAAGAGTTTACAAGGGGATAAACTGATAAATAGAATACCAGATTCGTGTCATTTAATATCAAGTTTATCAGGCTCGGCTCCGAGAACGCATGTAGAATCGCTCGGCAAGCCTCGCGATTCTACAAGCGTCCTCAAAGCCTTGCCTGATAAACTTGATATCAAAAGACACGAATCTGGTATTCTGTATTTACGTCTAGCCTAATAAGGGGCGTTCATTTAATGTTAGCATAGGGGTTCTACAGGGCGCGTGATTAATCCCAATCACATTTCGTTTACTTCAACTCTTCGAAGCATTCTCCCTTGACGGTAACCATAGGGGCTTGAATCATGAAAAAAATGAAAAAAAAAAGTTTTTTTTTCTTTTCTTTTTTTTTTTTTTTTTTTTTTTTTTGGTACTATAATAGAGACAAGGGGGGAAACTTCGTCTGAATTTTTTGGGGGGTTACCTCATTTTACCCAGTGTATCTTTTTCGCAAATGCAGTTTTTTACCTGCTTATTATGAATTATACAAGTTAAATAAGTCCACTTTGCAAAAATAATCCGCCTCTGTCTGCCACTTGCAGGAAACATGTTTTTCTCGCATGGATTAACTCAGCAAAGCAAAATTCGGCATAAACGTGTGACAAAAATTTTCAGGTTTTCATCAATCACAACCGAACTAGTGATACGGGGGGACTTTTTTCACTTTCACCCGTTGTCTTTCATTTAACTTTAGCTCGCTTTGCCAATTTGAATCCAAAAATATATACTAGCAGCTCTAAATATAGATTTTGCAACTTTTGCTTCACTTTCCACAGTTTTCTGTCAATGATCGGTACAGGAACCCGGGCGCTTGCCATAATCGTGTTTAAAAAGCAGGACGTGCAGGACAGATATAATCCGGAACTTCGGAAACCACGTCCGGCAGTGGAGTTGTTACTGTTAAAATGTGTGTGATAGCCTTGAATTCCCCTTTGATTTATTTTTTTCAATGCAACATATTCTGCTAGGACTACGCAGATAAGATAACTGGATGGTGTCGCTACGTAGAATGGGCTGTGCACTGGAAAATTTTGTATTGTATCGCCTTGCGGTCAACTTCCAATCAGCCGCTGTAACTCTTTTGACACATGCGCAGAAAAGGAAATAAAATGTTTACTAAAAAGCAGAAGACGGCCTTTGATCTGATAAAAAAAGGCCCAACTGCCTTGTTTATGTCCAGGCTGGGACGGGCACAACCCACGTTATCGAGGAGTTTGCTAGAGAGTTCCGTATTGAAGGAAAATGTTTGTCAGTTTCTTGCAAAACGGGTATCGTATAAAATCTATGTGTTTTGGCAGCGTGCTAAAGAACGTGTGTACATGACGTTTGTTTGTTTGTTTGATTTGAGGTTTAATGCCCCCGTCAACACTGTAAAGGTCATTTTGGGGACGTTGCTTCCAATTTTGTGGGACTTTTACTCGACATTGAGATGAAATGACATCTCAAGCCCTGTCGCCCAATGAAACCAATAGGGTTTATTAGCATGGACGGTCCGCCTCGTACTGCGGTTCCTTGACAGGCTTATATCCTCTTAAGCGGTTTACCAGTACTAGTTTGGGGGCCAGATTCAGCTCTGCGTGGAAGCATCATGCAGCCCATATATTTCTTCAGGCCCCTATGGGCGGGGGCCGCTGTGTACATGACGTCGTCACCTTATGTTTAAACCCTCGTTCCCGGTACACGGCGACGGTTAGCTAAGCATAAAAATAAATAAATAAAAATGCAGCAGTGTTAAGCCAAACGGTTCAGAATTTTAGTTAAAAGAGATACGGCTATAGAAATAACTTGAAATTGTTTTACAAATTTGAATTCATAGTGGTCGGAATGACTGACGACTTTAAGCGTGTGTTCTAATATTGTTACCTAAATAACAATGGCTGTTTTGGTGTCTATAGGCCTGTAGGAATTTTCCTGCTTTTTTTTTCTTTGTGATAAGTGGAATCCAAGGAAAAAGCGTTTCAACATGTATTTTGTCTAATGTTTGCTGCTCTCTCTCTCTCTCTCTCTCTCTCTCTCTCTCTCTCTCTCTCTCTCTCTCTCTCTCTCTCTCTCTCTCTCAGATATTTGGATTAAATTTGTGGAGGTCTTAAGATTAAGTAGAGTGGTATGGAAATATTGTGTACTGTTCATTCCAGAGGTACATGTAGAAAGAACGGTGTAAACTGACCTAAACTGCACCAACCTGGCCCAAGGATTATAAAACTTTTTTTCATGCTCAACTGATAGGGTATGAAATTTATCCGGCTCATAAATAAAAAATGTAATGTGAAACACATAGAAAACAGTGAAGTTCATACTTCCGTGAACGCATCGAGTCACATGATTTTCAGTGAAATCAAGTGACGTCATTCTAAACCATGGTTCTCTACGGGCGTTGGTGAGGTCAACGCTGTTCCTCTCTTTGTAGTAAAATGACGTGTAAATGTTTTTCAGTTTAAAAAGTTTGCCCTATAAGCATTATTTTTCGCCCAGTGATGAGGGGCAAAGAATGTAATTATAAAACAATAAACTTAATTTTTCTGCTTTTCATGAAAGTATGAACGACAGCGAGTCGCTAACAAAGTTTACATGAACCCCTTTGGGGTTCACTTACTTTGCACACAAGCCACTGCGTTCGTACTATCATGAACAGCAGAAAAATAAATTTCATTTCTTAAGTGTTTGTTTTCTTTGCCTCATACTGCTGCCTCACTCTAGGGTTTATTAGCTATCTCATTATGTCAGTCATTGCAAAACACCCACATTGAGCCGGAGGTAATTTTGTTTTCAAAACCGTCTTCTGTAGCATGTTTTGTTATCCATGCAATTAGGGGAGCAGCTTCTCAGTTCTTCCTTAAATATGCATTTTCAACAGTCAGAATGACATGTACTTATCAACTTTTAATGAAATGGACATTCAATTTGTCATCAAACTGCTGTCAAGCGTCAAAGAAAGCAGGTCATGAAATGTACA
>CAUZLF010000085.1:3224-24243 GCA_963580285.1 Lucinisca nassula | reverse complement strand
ACCGGGAGCAAGCTCATGAGAAAATGGTACTTAAGTTATTGCTTTGGGAACCAGTCAAAGCTCAGGCGAGCCTATGCTTAAGCACTGTCTCACGGGGATAAAGACATCACGTTAACAAGCCCGTGGAATGACCCTTCTGCTAAACCCCACTTAACCCTTGTCCTGCTAATCCCGGATATGCCTTATCTTTGAAACAATGTAGATCCAGATCAGATGGCTTCTAACGAAGCCATCTGATCAGGATCTACATTGTTTGCCATTCAGATTGTGAATTTGTTGCAATAATTTGCATCAAGTAATCTGATTGGTTGATAATCGGTAGTGGGTGTGGCATATATAAATATTCCGCAGGACAAGGGTTAATATAGAGAAAATGGGTTTTGGGGGGTATTCAATATTTTCCCCATTTCAGCTCCAAGACATAGCTTAAATGCGGGTACTTGTTAGAACCGCCTCCATGAGGCGGTTCTAATGAGCACCTGTAAACTATATCTGTAGTAAAAATAAGAATAAAAGCACGCTAACACTGCATGATACCCCACCACTGCAAGATAATATGGTTATAGCCTTGCCCATAATAGTGGTACTTTTAAGTGTTATAGTTATCTGTAAAACTTCACTAAGGCATTCAATATAGTAAAGGAACTACATACATGTATATCAAAAGGGCAGATAAAACAATAACCAGAAAAGCAGAGTGACTGTCCTTGGCAATAATATGTGTCCTTTAGTGTTTTAAAATTTGAAGAAAATCCATGAAAAGATTCTTAAGTTATTGATCGCAAACTCCAAAAAAAAATTGTGAGAAATTAATCAAGTTATCGGTCGGAAATGGTGTGGATGGACGGACGAACGGACAGACACCGGAGGGTATATTATAATACCCCAGCACTATCGTGTGATGGGGTATTACAAAAAGAAGAAAAGAAAAAAAAGTCATTCCCGATATAAACATGTAGGCACAATTTGAAAAAAAAATGTGAAAAATTAATCAAGTTATCGGTCGGAAATGGTGGGGATGGACGGACAGACGGATGGATGGACGGACAGACACCGGAGGGTATATTATAATATCCCAGCATTATCGTGTAATGGGGTATAACAACAAGAGGGCCATGATGGCCCTGCATCGCTCACCTGATCCATAGTGTAACAAGTGGGCCCCAGAGAGGGCCATTATTGGCCCCAGGGCTTTAATGTGCATAATGTTGAGGGAGGTCTTAAAGGTGAAGCTTCATACCAAACATCAACAAAGGCTATAATTTGAACAATCTTGGCAAAGGTCCACTAGATGAAGCTTCACATCAGATATCAAAGACCTGGGCCTTGCGGTTTCACTCAAGAAGATTTTTTTTAAGATATTCCCTATATAAGCCTATGCAAAACCAAATGGCCCCGGGGCTATATAAATCAATGTGAAACCAAAGGGCCCCGGGGTGGGGGCATTTGAGGCCCCAGGGCTATAATTTGAACAATCTTGGTAGAGGTCCAGTAGATAAAGCTCCATACTAAATATCAAAGGCCTTGGCCTTGCAGTTTCAGAGAAGATTTTTAAAGATTTCCCAATATAAGTCTATGTAAAACCAAAGGGCCCCAGAGCGGGGACATTTTTGGTATAAGAGCTATAATTTCAATAATCTTGATAGAGGTCCACTAGATGCAGCTTCATACCAAATATCAAAGACCCCAACCTTGTGGTTTCAGAGAAGAAGATTTTTAAAGATTTTCCCTATATGAGCCTATGTAAAACCAAAGGGCCCCGGGGCGGGGGCATTTTTGGCTCCAGCACTATAATTTGACCAATCTTGGTAGGGGTCCACTAGATGAAGCTTCATACCAAATATAATAGACCTAAGCCTTGTGGTTTCAGAGAAGAAGATTTTTAAAGATTTTTCCTATATAAGTCTATGTAAAGCCAAAGGGCCCCAAAGCGAGTGCATTTTTGGCCCAAGGGCTATAATTTGAACAATCTTGGTAGGGGTCTACTAGATGAAGCTTCATACCAAATATCAAAGTCCTGGGCCTTGCGGTTTCAGAGTAGAAGATTTTTAAAGATTTTCCCTATATAAGCCTATGTAAAAGCAAAGGGCCCGGGGGCGGGGGCATTTTTTGCCCCACCACTATAATTTGAACAATCTTGGTAGGGGTCCACTAGATGTAGCTTCATACCAAATATCAAAGTCCTGGGCCTTGCGATTTCAGAGAAGAAGATTTTTAAAGATTTTCCCTATATAAGTCTATGTAAAACCAAAGGGCCCGGGGCGGGGGCATTTTTGGCCCAAGGGCTATAATTTGAACAATCTTGGTAGAGGTCCATTAGATGAAGCTTCATTCTAAATATCAAAGTCCTGGGCCTTGCGGTTTCAGAGAAGAAGATTTTTAAAGATTTTCCCTATATAAGCCTATGTAAAACCAAAGGGCCCCGGGACGGGGGCATTTTTTGCCCCAGCACTATAATTTGAACAATCTTGGAAGGGGTCCACTAGATGAAGCTTCATACGAAAACTCAAAGTCCTGGGCCTTGTGGTTTCAGAGAAGAAGATTTTTAAAGAGTTTCCCTATATAAGCCTATGTAAAACCAAAGGGCCCCAGGGCGGGGGCATTTTTAGCCCCAACACTATAATTTGAACAATCTTGGTAGGGGTCCACTAGATGAAGCTTCATACCAAATATCAAAGACCTGGGCCTTGTGGTTTCAGAGAAGAAGATTTTTTAAGTTTTTGGTGAAAAAAATCTATTTTTGGCTCCTGTGACCTAGATGTGCAACGGACCGGAACCATTTGAACAACTATGAAAGGGGTCCACCTAAGGATCATTCCTGTGAAGTTTGGTCAAAATCCGATCAGTGGTTTAGGAGGAGATGTCGTTTGAAGAAATTGTTTACGCACGGATGACAGACAAAAAGTGATCCTAATATAAAACACAAGAGGGCCATGATGGCCCTGGATCGCTCACCTGATCCATAGAGTAAAAATAGCCATCGGAAGAGATGGCAAATCCCCCGACCAAAAGCCAATATGGCCTTCAGAAGATTGTTCACCAATAGAAAGTGCACCAGAATTAAACCAGCAATATATCAAAAAAGTATTGCAGTTATGACCATCACAAGATTATACTGTCAGGGGAGATAACTAAAAAACCAGGGCACTCAGAAATGTGGTTCTTGTGACATGCCTGCTTAAGCTCATGTATTTCTGTACAAAGTACCATCAATATGTCTCAAAAGGTATTGGAGATATGGTGATCATAAGCTGGTCATACTGTTATATTGGAAGGATAGATAACTCAAATACCACAGCACCAACAGTTGTGGTTCTTGCACATGACATCCCTTCTGTACCTTGTATACAATTGTGCCAAGTTCCTTCAATATATCTCAAAGGGTGTTGGAGTTATGGCCATCACAAGGCTATATTGCCAGGGGAGATAACTAAAAAACTAGAGCAACCAGAGTTGTAATTCTTGAGCATGACACACATGCTTAACCTCATGTACATCTGCATCAAGTACCACCAATATGTCTCAAAGGGTATTGGAGGTACGATGATCACAAGGTTGTCATACTGTTATATTGAAAGGGGAGATAACTCAAATATCATAGCACCCAGAGTTGTGGTTCTTAGACATGAAGTGCCGTCTCAACATTTTATACAATTGTGCAAAGTACCATCAATATATCTCAAAGGGTATTGGAGTTATGGCCATCACAAGGTTATAGTGTCAGGGGAGATAATTAAACAACCAGGCCACCCAGAGTTGTCGTTCTTGCACGTGACACACCTGCTTAACCTCATGTACAACTGTACCAAGTATCATCAATATACCTCAAAGAGTGTTGGAGATGTGGCCATCACAAGGTAGTGATTCTATAATATTGGAAGGGGAGATAACTAAAAAACCATGGCACCCAGAGTTATGGCTCTTGTGCATGACACACCGTCTCGGTCTTGTGAACAACTGTGCCAGATATCAACAATATATCTTAAAGGGTATTGGAATTATGGCCATCACAAAGTCGTCACTCTATTTTATTGAAAGGGGAGATAACTCCAAAACCATGGCAACCAGAGTTGTGGTTCTTGTGCATAACATGCAGTCTCAGCCTTGTGAACAACTGTGCCAGGTACCATCAATATATCTCAAAGGGTATTGGAGTTATGGCCATCACAAAGTAGTCGTTCTATTTTATTAAAAGGGGAGATAACTAAAAAAGTATGGCATCCAGAGTTCTGGTTATTGTGCATGACACCCCATCTCAGCCTTGTGAACAATTGTGCCAAGAACTATCAATGAATCTCAAAGGGCATAGAAGTTATGGCCATCACAATGTTGTCACTCTATTTTATTGGAAGGGGAGATAACTCCAAAACCATGGCAACCAGAGTTGTGGTTCTTGTGCATGACACGCCGTCTCAGCCTTGTGAACAACTGTGCCAGGTACCATCAATAAATCTCATAGGGTATTGGAGTTATGGTCATCACAAAGTAGTCATTATATTTTATTAAAAGGGGAGATAACTAAAAAAGTATGGCATCCAGAGTTCTGGTTCTTGCACATGACACGCCCTCTCGGCCTTGTGAACAATTGTGCCAAGAACCATCAATGAAACTCAAAGGGTATAGGAGTTATGGCCATCACAAGGTTGCGTCTACGGACGGACGGACGGACAGACGGATGGACAGACGGACGGACGCCAGGCTGATCGCTATATCCCCCGAACCTATTCGGTCGGGGGATAATAAGTGGGCCCTGGGGAGGGCCATTATTGACACCAGGGCTATAATGTGCATAATGTTGAGGGAGGTCTAAAAAGGTGAAGCTTCATACCAAATATCAACAAAGGCTATTATTTGAACAATCTTGGCAAAGGTCCACTAGATGAAGCTACACAACAAATATCAAAGACCTGGGCCTTGCAGTTTCAGAGAAGAAGATTTTTTTAAAGATATTCCCTACATAAGCCTATGTGAAACCAAATGGCCCCGGGGCAGGGGCATTTTTGGCCTCAGGGCTGTAATTTAAACAATCTTGATAGAGGTCCACTAGATGAAGCTTCACACCAAATATCCAAGACTTGGGCATTGCTGTTTCAGAGAAGAAGATTTTTCAAAGATTATCTCTACATAAGTCTATGTAAAACCAAAGAACCCCGGGGCGGGGGCATTTGTGGCCCGAGGGCTATAATTTGAACAATCTTGGTAGAGATCCACTAGACAAAAATCCATACCACAATATCAAAGACATGGGCCTTGCAGTTTCAGAGAAGAAGATTTGTAAATATTTCCCTATATAAGTCTATGTAGGACCAAATGGTCTCGGGGCGGGGGCATTTTTGGCCCCAGGGCTATAATTTGAACAATCTTGGTAGGGGTCAACTAGCTGAAGCTTCATTCCAAATAGCAAAGACCGGGGCCTTGCGGTTTCAGAGAAGAAGATTTTTAAAGATTTTCCCTATATAATCGGATGTAAAACCAAAGGGTCCCGGGGCGGGGGCATTTTTGGCCCCAGCACTATAAATTGAACAATCTTTGTAGAGGTCCACTAGATAAAGCTTCAAACCAAAAATCAAAGACCTGGGCCTTGTGGTTTCAGAGAAGAAGATTTTTGAAGATTTTCCTATATAAGCCCATGTAAAACCAAAGGGCCCCGGGGCGGTGGCATTTTTCGTCCCAGCCCTATAATTTGAACAATCTTGGTAGGGGTCCAATAGATGAAGCTTCACACCAAATATCAAAGACCTGGGCCTTGCAGTTTCAGAGAAGAAGATTTTTTAAGTTTTCGGTGAAAAAATCTATTTTTGGCTCCTGTGACCTATATGTGCAACGGTCCGGAACCATTTGAACAACTTTGAAAGGGGACCACCTAAGGATCATTCCTGTGAAGTTTCGTCAAAATCCGATCAGTGGTTTAGGAGGATATGTCGTTTGAAGAAATTGTTTACGCACGGATGACAGACAAAAAGTGATCCTAATATAAAACACAAGAGGGCCATGATGGCCCTGGATCGCACACCTGATCCATAGAGTAACAAGTGGGCCCCGGGGAGGGTCATTATTAACCCCAGGGTTATAATGTGCATAATGTTGAGGAGGTCTAAAAAGGTGAAGCTTCATACCAAATATCAACAAAGGTTATAATTTGTACAATCTTGGCAAAGGTCCACTAGATGAAGCTAGACACCAAATATCAAAGACCTGGGCCTTGCAGTTTCAGAGAAGAAGGTCCACTAGTTGAAGCTCCATACCAAATGTCAAAGACATAGGCCTTGCAGATTTTTAAAGATTTCCCTATATAAGCCTATGTAAAACCAAATGGCTCCGGGGAGGGGGCGTTTTGGCCTCAGGGCTATAATTTAAACAATCTTGAGACAGGTCCACCAGATGAAGCTTCACACCAAATATCAAAGACCTGGGCCTTGCTGTTTCAGAGAAGAAGATTTTGAAAGATTATCTCTGTATAAGTCTATGTAACACCAAAGGGGCCAGGGGCGGGGGCATTTGTGGCCAGAGGGCTATAATTTGAACAATCTTGGTAGAGGTCCACTAGATGAAGCTCCATACCAAATGTCAAAGACATGGGCCTTACAGATTTTTAAAGATTTCCCTATATAAGCGTATGTAAACCAAAGGGTCTTGGGTTGGGGGCATTTTTAGCCCAAGGGCTATAATTTGAACTATCTTGATAGAGGTCCACTAGATGAAATTTCACACCAAATGTCAAAGATATAGGCCATGTGGTTTCACAGAAGAAGATTTTTAAAGATTTTCCCAATATAAGTCTATGTAAAACCAAAGGGTCCCGGTGTGGGGGCATTTTTGGACCCAGGGTTATAATTTGAACAACCTTGGTAGAGGTCTACAAGATGAAGCTTCATACCAAATATCAAAGACCTGGGCCTTGCAGTTTCAGAGAAGAAGATTTTTAAAGATTTTCCCTATATAAGCCCATGTAAAACCAAAGGGCCCCAGGGCGGGAGCATTTTTGACCGTAGCACTATAATTTGAACAATCTTGGTAGGGGTCCACTAGATGTGCTTCATACCAAATATCAAAGACCTGGGCCTTGTGGTTTCAGAGAAGAAGATTTTTAAAGATTTTCACTATATAAGTCTATGTAAAACCAAAGGGCCCCGGGACGGGGGCATTTTTGGCCCCAGCACAATAATTTTAACAATCATGGTAGGGGTCCACTAGATGAAGCTTCATACCAAATAGCAAAGACCTGGGCCTTTTGGTTTCAGAGAAGAAGATTTTTAAAGATTTTCCCTATATAAGCCCATGTAAAGCCAAAGGGCCCGGGGCGGGGGCATTTTTGGCCCCAACACTATAATTTGAACAATCTTGGTAGGGGTCCACTAGATGAAGCTTCATACCAAATATCAAAGACCTGGGCCTTGCAGTTTCAGAGAAGAAGATTTTTAAAGATTTTCCCTATATAAGTCTATGTAAAACCGAAGGGACCCGGGGCAGGGGCATTTTTTGCCCCAGCACAATAATTTTAACAATCTTGGTAGGGGTCCACTAGATGAAGCTTCCTACCAAATATCAAAGACCTGGGCCTTGTGGTTTCAGAGAAGAAGATTATTAAAGATTTTCCCTATATAAGCCCATGTAAAGCCAAAGGGCCCCAGGGCGGGGGCATTTTTGGCCCTAACACTATAATTTGAACAATCTAGGTAGGGGTCCACTAGATGAAGCTTCATACCAAATATCAAAGACCTGGGCCTTGGGATTTCAGAGAAGAAGACTTTTTAAGTTTTCAGTAAAAAAAATCTATTTTTAGCTCCTGTGACCCAGATGTGCAACGGACGGGAATCATTTGAACAACTTTGAAAATGGACCACCTAAGGATCATTCCTGTTAAGTTTGGTCAAAATCTGATCCGTGGTTTAGGAGGAGATGTCGTTTAAAGAAAAAGTTTACACACGCACGCACATACCACGGACGACGGACAAATAGTGATCACAAAAGCTCACCTTATCACTACATAAACTAATAAAGCTAATAAACTACACTATGATGTAGGGCAGGGAGACTTTTTACGGCCGCCACACATTCCAAGACACCAGCTGTAGTGAAGTTAAATATGTTCTATGAAAGGGTTATCCTTTGGAAGCAAGGAATACACCACAGAACTGGAAAATTTGAAGTGTACATGTTTTCTGGGCCAGACTAGATAGTTTTGGCCAATTAGGCCTCATCAGTGACCCTCAAATATTTTCAAAATTCCATAATGGAATCAATGGTCCCAAAGGACAAGAAATATAAACTACACTTTGATGTAAAACCAAAAGGCCCCGGGGCTTGGGCATTTTTGGCCACAGCACTATTATTTGAACAATCTTGGTAGGGGTCCACTAGATGAAGCTTCATACCAAATATCAAAGACCTGGGCCTTGAAGTTTCAGAGAAGAAGATTTTTTAGATTTTCCCTATAAAAGCCCATGTAAAACCAAAGGGCCCAGGACGGGGGCATTTTTGGCCCCAACACTATAACTTGAACAACCTTAGTAGGGGTCCACTAGATGAAGCTTCATACCAAATATCAAAGACCTGGGCCTTGTGATTTCAGGGAAGAAGATTTTTTTAAGTTTTTGGTGAAAAAAGTCTATTTTTGACTCCTGTGACCCAGATGTGCAACGGACCGGAACCATTTGAACAACTTTGAAAGGGGTCCACCTAAGGATCATTCCAGTGAAGTTTGGTCAAAATCGGATCAGTGGTTTAGGAGGAGATGTCGTTTGAAGAAATTGTTTACGCACGGATGACAGACAAAAAGTGATCCTAATATAAAACACAAGAGGGCCATGATGGCCCTGGATCGCTCACCTGATCCATAGAGTATCAAGTGGGCCCCGGGGAAGGCCCACTTGACCCCAAGGTTATAATGTGCATAATGTTGAGGGAGGTCTTAAAAGGTGAAGCTTCATACCAAATATCAACAAAGGCTATAATTGTCCACTAGATGAAGCTCCATACCAAATATCAAAGACATGGGCCTTGCAGTTTTAGAGAAGAAGATTTTTAAAGATTTCCCTATATAAGTCCATGTAAAACCAAAGGGTCTCGGGGAGGGGGGCATTTTTGGCCCCAGGGCTATAATTTGAACAATCTTGATAGAGGTCCACTAGATGAAATTTCACAACAAATATCAAAGTTCTAGGCCTTATGGTTTCACAAAAGAAGATTTTTAAAGATTTTCCCTATACAAGTCTATGTAAAACCAAAGGGCCCCCCAAGGCGGGGAATTTTTGGTCTCAGGGCTATAATTTGAACAATCTTGGTAGAGGTCCACTGAATGAAATTTCACACCAAATATCAAAGACCTAGGCCTTTTGGTTTCACAGTAGAAGATTTTTAAAGATTTTCCCAATATAAGTCTATGTAAAACAAAAGGGTCCCCGAGGCGGGGGCATTTTTGGTCTCAGGGCTATAATTTGAACAATCTTGTTAGAGGTCCACTAGCTGAAGCTTCATACCAAATATCAAAGACCTAGGCCTTGTGGTTTCAGAGAAGAAGATTATTCAAGATTTTCAATATACAGTCGAACTTCGATGGGTCGAACTCGGTAGGCTCGAACACCACGTTTGGGTCGAACTGACTTTTCAGTCCCGGCAAAATCCCTATTCATTTTAACTAAACATGCCAACCTTGGCTCGAACCACGGGGGCTCGAACCCTCGAACTCTAAGCCTGGTCCCTAGAGTGCATTTTCTATGTAAAATCCCACCGATGGCTTGCACTTACCTTTTTAAAAATTCCAATTTTATCGATCAAGTCACACAGGCGCGTGATCAGTATCATAATACGGGCCAAAAATACGGCTCATCATTCACTCTTAAATTATGACCGATAAATGTACCGGAAGTCAACCAAATCGCCGCAGCTATGATAAAAAATCATAGTACACAAAGATGGATCTTGCCGAGTTGGACTCCAATGGCTCGAACTACCGATGGCTCGAACTTTTTTCGGCGGTCCCGGCGAGTTCGACCAATCAAAGTTCGACTGTATAAGTATATGTAAAAACCAAAGGGCCCCGGAGCGGGGGCATTTTTGGCCCCAGGGCTATAATTAGAACAATCTTGGAAGAGGTCAACAAGATGAAGCTTCATACCAAATATCAAAGACCTGGGCTTTGCAGTTTTAGAGAAGAAGATTTTTCAAGATTTTCCCTATATAAGTCTATGTAAAACCAAAGGGCCCCAGGGCAGGGGCATTTTTGGCCCCAGCACTATAATTTGAACAATCTTGGTAAAGGTCCACTAGATGAAGCTTCATACCAAATATCAAAGACCTGGGCCTTGTGGTTTCAGAGAAGAAGATTTTTGAAGATTTTCCCTTTATAAGCCCATGTAAAACCAAAGGGCCCCGGGGCGGGAGCATTTTTGGCCCCAGCACTTTAATTTGAACAATCTTGGTAGGGGTCCACTAGATGAAGCTTCATACCAAATATCAAAGACCTGGGCTTTGCGGTTTCAGAGAAGAAGATTTTTTAAGTTTTCGGTGAAAAAATTTATTTTTGGCTCCTGTGACCTATATGTGCAACATACCGGAACCATTTGAACAACTTTGAAAGGGGACCACGTAAGGATCATTCCTGTGAAGTTTGGTCAAAATCTGATCAGTGGTTTAGGAGGATATGTCGTTTGAAGAAATTGTTTACGCACGGATGACAGACAAAAAGTGATCCTAATATAAAACACAAGAGGGCCATGATGGCCCTGGATCGCTCACCTGATCCATAGAGTAACAAGTGGGCCCCAGGGAGGGCCATTATTGACCCCAGGGTTATAATGTGCATAATGTTGAGGGAGGTCTAAAAAGGTGAAGCTTCATACCAAATATCAAAGACATGGGCACTGCAGTTTCAGAGAAGAAGATTTTTAAAGATATTCCTACATAAGTCTTGTTAAACCAAAGGGTCTCAGGGCAGGAGCATTTTTGGCCCCAGGGCTATAATTTGAACAATCTGGATAGAGGTCCACTAGATGAAATTTCACACATAATATCAAAGACCCTGGCCTAGTGGTTTCACAGAACAAGATTTTCTCAAAATCAGTCTATGTAAAACCAAAGGGCCCCCAATGCCGGGGCATTTTTGGCCCCAGGGCTATAATTTGAACAATCTTTGTAGAGGTTCACAAGATGAAGCTTCACACCAAATACCAAAGACCTGGGCCTTGCGGTTTTAAAGAAGAAGAAATATTAAAGATTTTCCTTATATAAGCCTATGTAAAACCAAAGGGCCCCAGGGCAGGGGGCATTTTTGGCCCCAGCACTATCATTTGAACAATCTTGGTAGGGGTCCACTAGATGAAGCTTCATACCAAATAGCAAAGACCTGGGCCTTGGGGTTTCAGAGAAGAAGATTTTTAAAGAATTTCCCTATATAAGCCTATGTAAAACCAAAGGGCCCCGGGGCAGGGGCAATTTTGGCCTCAGCACTATAATATGAATGATCTTGGTAGGGGTCCACTAGATGAAGCTTCAAACAAAATAGCAAAGACCTGGGCCTTGGGGTTTCAGAGAAGAAGATTTTTAAAGATTTTCCCTATATAAGCCCTTGTAAAACCAAAAGGCCCTGGGGCGGGGGCATTTTTGGCCCCAGCACTATAATTTGAACAATCTTGGTAGGGGTCCACTAGATGGAGCTTCTTACCTAATATCGAAGACCTGGGCCTTGCGGTTTCAGAGAAGAAGATTTTTAAAGATTTTCCCTATATTAGCCCATGTAAAACCAAAGGGCCCTGGGGCGGGGGCATTTTTGGCCCCAGCACTATAATTTGAACAATCTTGGTAGGGGTCCACTAGATGAAGCTTCATACCAAATATCAAAGACCTGGGCCTTGCGGTTTCAGAGAAGAAGATTTTTCAAGATTTTCGCTATATAAGCCCATGTAAAACCAAAGGGCGCCGGGGCGGGGGCATTTTTGGCCCCAGCACTGTAATTTGAACAATCTTGGTAGGGGTCCACTAGATGAAGCGTCATACCAAATATCAAAGACCTGGGCTTTGTGGTTTCAGAGAAGAAGATTTTTTAAGTTTTTGATGAAAAAATCTATTTTTGGCTCCTGTGACCTAGATGGGCAACGGACCAGAACCATTTGAACAACTTTGAAAGGGGACCACAGAAGGATCATTCCTATGAAGTTTGGTCAAAATCCGATCAGTGGATTAGGAGGAGATGTCGTTTGATGAAATTGTTTACGCACGGATGACAGACAAAAAGTGATCCTAATATAAAACACAAGAGGGCCATGATGGCCCTGGATCGCTCACCTGATCCATAGAGTAAGAAGTGGGACCCGGTGAGGGCCATTATTAACCCCAGGGCTATAATGTGCATAATGTTCAGAGACGTCTAAAAAGGTGAAGCTTCATACCAAATATCAACAAAGGCTATAATTTGAACAATCTTGGCAAAGGTCCACTAGATATGCTACATACCAAATATCAAAGACCTGGGCCTAACAGTTTCAGAGAAGAAGATTTTTATTAAAGATATTCCCTACATAAGCCTATGAAAAACCAAATGGCTCTGGGGCGGGGGCATTTTTGGCCTCAGGGCTATAATTTTAACCATCTTGATAGAGGTCCACTAGAGGAAGCTTCACACCAAATTTCAAAGACCATGGCCTTGCTGTTTCAGAAGAAGATTTTTAAGGAATATCTCTATATAAGTCTATGTAAAACCAAAGGGCCCCAGGTCGGGGGCAGTTTTGGCCCTAGCACTATAATTTGAACAATCTTGGTAGGGGTCCACTAGATGAAGCTTCATACCAAATAGCAAAGACTTGGGCCTTGCGGTTTCAGAGAAGAAGATTTTTAAAGATTTTCCCTATATAAGCCCATTTAAAACCAAAGGGCCCCTGAGTGGGGGGGTGGGGGGGTGGGGGGGGGAGGAAGAAGGACCATGGCCTTGTGGGACGAAGCTTCATACCAAATATCAAAGACATGGGCCTTACGGTTTCAGAGAAGAAAATTTTTAAAGATTTTCCCTATATAAGCCCATGTAAAACCAAAGGGCCCCAGAGCGGGGGCATATTTGACCCCAGCACTATAATTTGAACAATCTTGGTAGGGGTCCCCTAGATGAAGCTCCATACCAAATATCAAAGACCTAGGCCTTACGGTTTCAGAGAAGAAGATTTTTAAAGCTCTTCCCTATATAAGCCCATGTAAAACCAAAGGGCCCTGTGGCGGGGGTATTTTTTGTCCCAGCACTATAATTTGAACAATCTTGGTAGGGGTCCACTAGATGAAGTTTCATACCAAATATCAAAGACCTGGCTCTTGCGGTTTCAGAGAAGAATGTTTTTAAAGATTTTCCCTATATAAGCCCATGTAAAACCAAAGGGCCCCGGAGGGGGGGGGGGGGGGGGGGGGGGGCATTGTTGGCCCCAGCACTATAATTTGAACAATCTTGGTAGGGGTCCACTAGATGAAGCTTCATACCAAATATCAAAGACCTGGGCCTTACGGTTTCAGTGAAGAAGATTTTTAAAGATTTTCCCTATATAAGCCCATGTAAAACCAAAGGGCCCCGGAGCGGGGGCATTCTGGCCCCAGCACTATAATTTGAACAATCTTGGTAGGGGTCCACCAGATGAAGCTTCATACCAAATATCAAAGACCTGGGCCTTGTGGTTTCAGAGAAGAAGATTTTTTAAGTTTTTGGTGAACAAATCTATTTTTGTCTCCTGTGACCTATATGTGCAACGGACCGGAACCATTTGAACAACTTTGAAAGGGGACCACCTAAGGATCATTCCTGTGAAGTTTGGTCAAAATCGGATCAGTGGTTTAGGAGGAGATGTTGTTTGAAGAAATTGTTTACGCACGGATGACAGACAAAAAGTGATCCTAATATTAATCACAAGAGGGCCATGATGGCCCTGGATCGCTCACCTGATCCATAGAGTAACAAGTGGGCCTCGGGGAGGGCCATTACTGACCCCAGAGTTATAATGTGCATTATGTTGAGGGAGGTCTAAAAAGGTGAAGCTTCATACCAAATATCAACAAAGGCTATTTGAACAATCTTGGCAAAGGTCCACTAGATGAAGCTACACACCAAATATCAAAGACCTTGGCCTTGCGTTTCAGAGAAGAAGATTTTCTTTAAAGATTTTCCCTATATAAGCCTATGTAAAACCAAAGGGCCACGGGGCGGGGGCATTTTTGGCCCCAGCACTACATAAGCCTATGTAAAGCCAAATGGCCCAGGGGCGGGGACATTTTTGGCCCGAGGGCTATAATTTGAACAATCTTGGTAGAGGTCCACTAGATGAAATTCCACACCAAATATCAAAGACATGGGCCTTGCAGTTTCAGAGAAGAAGATTTTTAAAGATTTCCCTATATAAGTCTATGTAAAACCAAAGGGTCTCGGGCGGGGGCATTTTTGGCCCCAGGGCTATAATTTGAACAATCTTGATAGAGGTCCACTAGATGAAATTTCACACCAAGACCTAGGCCATGTGGTTTCATAGAGATTTTCCCTATATAAGCCTATGTAAAACCAAATGGCCACTAGGCGGGGGCATTTTTGGTCTCAGGGCTATAATTTGAACAATCTTGGTAGAGGTCCACTAGCTGAAGCTTCATACCAAATATCAAAGACCTGGGCCTTGCTGTTTCAGAGAAGACAATTTTTCAAGATTTTCCCAAAATAAGCCTATGTAGACCAAAAGGGCCCCTGGGCCAGGGCATTTTTGGCCCCAGCACTATAATTTGAACAATCTTGGTAGGGGTCCACTAGATGAAGCTTCATACCAAATAGCAAAGACCTGGGCCTTGCAGTTTCAGAGAAGAAGATTTTTAAAGATTTTCCCTATATAAGCCCATGTAAAACCAAAGGGCCCCGGGGCGGGGGCATTTTTGGCCCCAGCACTATAATTTGAACAATCTTGGTAGAAGTCCACTAGATGAAGCTTCATACCAAATATCAAAGACCTGGGACTTGCGGTTTCAGAGAAGAAGAGTTTTAAAGATTTTCCCTATATAAGTCTATGTCAAACCAAAGGGCCCCCGGGGCTAGGGCATTTTTTCTTTCAGGGCTATAATTTGAACAATCTTGGTAGAGGTCCACAAGATGAAGTTTCATACCAAATATCAAAGACCTAGGCCTTGCGGTTTCAGAGAAGAAGATTTTTAAAGTTTTTTCCCTATATAAGCCCATGTAAAACCAAAGGGCCCCGGAGCGAAGGCATTTTTGGCCCCAGCACTATAATTTGAACAAACTTGGTAGGGGTCCTCTAGATGAAGCTTCATACCAAATATCAAAGACCTGGGCTTTTCGGTTTCAGAGAAGAAGATTTTTAAAGATTTTCCCTGTATAATCCTATGTAAAACCAAAGGGCCCCGGGCGGGGGCATTTTTGGTCCCAGCCCTATAATTTGAACAATCTTGGTAGGGGTCCACTAGATGAAGCTTCATACCAAATATCAAAGACCTGGGCCTTGCAGTTTCAGAGAAGAAGATTTTTAAAGATTTTCCCTATATAATCCTATGTAAAACCAAAGGGCCCTGAGGCGGGGGCATTTTAGGTCCCAGCACTATAATTTGAACAATCTTGGTAGGGGTCCACTAGATGAAGCTTCATACCAAATATCAAAGACCTGGGCCTTGTGGTTTAAGAGAAGAAGATTTTTTAAGTTTTCATTAAAAAAATCTATTTTTGGCCCCTGTGACCTTGATGTGCAGCAAACCAGAACCATTTGAACAACTTTGAAAGGGGTCCACCTAAGGATCATTCCTGTGAAGTTTGGTCAAAATCCGATCAGTGGTTTAGGAGGAGATGTCATTTGAAGAAATTGTTTAAGCACGGATGACGGACAAAAAGTGATCCTAATATAAAACACAAGAGGGCCATGATGGCCCTGGAGCGCTCACCTGATCCATAGAGTAATAAGTGGGCCCCGGGGAGGGCCATTTAATATTGACACCAGGGTTATAATGTTGAGGGAGGTCTAAAAAGGTGAAGCTTCAAACAAAATATCAACAAAGGCTAAAATTTGAAAAATCTTGGCAAAGGTCCAATAGATGAAGCTACACACCAAATATCAAAGACCTGTGCCTTGCGGTTTCAAAGAAGAAGATTTTTTTAAAGATATTCCCTACATAAGCCTACGTAAAACCGAATGACCCTGGGGTGGGGGCATTTTTGGCCTCAGGGCTATAATTTAAACAATCTTGATAGAGGTCCACTAGATAAAGCTGCACACCAGATATCCAAGACCTGGGCCTTGCTTTTTCAGAGAAGAAGATTGTTCAAAGATTATCTCTATATAAGTCTATGTAAAACCAAAGGGCCCCGGGGCCGGGGCATTTGTGGCCAGAGAGCTATAATTTGAACAATCTTGGTAGAGGTCCACTATATATGAAGCTCCATACCAAAATATAAAAGACATGGGCCTTGCAAGTTCAGAGAAGAAGATTTTTAAATATTTCCCCATATAAGTCTATGTAAAACCAAAGGGTCTCAGAGAGGGGGCATTTTTAGCCCCAGGGCTATAATTTGAACAATCTTGATAGAGGTCCACTAGATGAAATTTCACACCAAATATCAAAGACCTAGGCCTTGTGGTTTCACAGAAGAATTTTTTCTAAAGATTTTGCCTGTATAAGTCTATGTAAAACCAAAGGGCCCTGAGGCGGGGGTATTTTTGGTCTCAGGGCTATAATTTGAACAATCTTGGTAGAGGTCCAGTAGATGAAGCTTAATACCAAATATCAAAGACCTAGGCCTTGTGGTTTCAGAGAAGAAGATTTTTCAAGATTTTCCCTATAGAAGTCTATGTAAAACCAAAGGGCCCTGGAGCGGGGGCATTTTTGGCCCCAGGGCTATAATTTGAACAATCTTGGTAGAGGTCCACAAGATGAAGCTCCATACCAAATATCAAAGACCCGGTCCTTCATGTTTCAGAGAAGAAGATTTTTAAAGGTTTTCCCTATATAAGCCTATGTAAAATCAAAGGATCCTGGGGTGGGGGCATTTTTGGCCCCAGCACTATAATTTGAACAATCTTGGTAGGGGTCCACAAGCTGAAGCTTCATACCAAATATCAACGACCTGGGCCTTGCGGTTTCAAAGAAGAAGATTTTTAAAGATTTTCCCTATATAAGCCCATGTAAAACCAAAGGACCCCGAGGCGGGGGCGTTTTTGGCCCCAGCACTATAATTTGAACAATCTTGGTAGGGGTCCACTAGATGAAGCTTCATACCAAATATCAAAGACCTGGGCCTTGTGGTTTTATAGAAGAAGATTTTTCAAGATTTTCCCTATATAAGCCCATGTAAAACCAAAGTGCCCCGGAGTGGGGGCATTTTTTGGCCCCAGCACTATAATTTGAACAATGTTGGTAGAGGTCCACTAGATGAAGCTTCATACCAAATATCAAAGACCTGGGCCTTGCGGTTTCAAAGAAGTAGATTTTTAAAGATTTCCCCTATATAAGCCCATGTAAAACCAAAGGGCCCCAGGCGGGGGCATTTTTGGCCCCAGCACTATAATTTGAACAATCTTGGTAGGGGTCCACTAGATGAAGCTTCATACCAAATATCAAAGACCTGGGCCTTGCGGTTTAATAGAAGAAAAATTTTAAAGATTTTCCCCATATAAGCCCATGTAAAACCAAAGGGCCCCGGGCGGGGGCATTTTTGGCCCCAGCACTATTATTTGAACAATCTTGGTAGGGGTCCACTAGATGAAGCTTCATACCAAATATCAAAGACCTGGGCCTTGCAGTTTCAGAGAAGAAGATTTCTAAAGATATTCCCTATATATAAGCCTATGTAAAAACGAAGGGCCCCAGGGCGGGGGCAATTTTATCCCAAGCACTATAATTTGAACAATCTTGGTAGGGGTCCACTAGATGAAGCTAAATACCAAATATCAAAGGCCTGGGCCTTGCGGTTTCAGAGAAGAAGATTTTTAAAGATTTTCCCTATATAAGCCCATGTAAAACCAAAGGGCCCCGGGGCGGGGGCATATTTGGCCCCAGCACTATAATTTGAACAATCTTGGTAGGGGTCCACTAGATGAAGCTTCATACCAAATATCAAAGACCTGGGCCTTGTGGTTTCAGAGAAGAAGATTTTTTAAGTTTTCAGTGAAAAAAAATCTATTTTTGGCTCCTTTGACCTAGATGTGCAACGGACTGGAACCATTGGAACAAATTTGAAAGGGGACCACCTAAGGATCATCCCTGTGAAGTTTGGTCAAAATCTGATCAGTGGTTTAGGAGGAGATGTCGTTTGAAGAAATTGTTTACGCACGGATGACAGACAAAAAGTGATCCTAATATAAAACACAAGAGGGCCATGATGGCCCTGGATCGCTCACCTGATTCATAGAGTAACAAGTGGGCCTCAGGGAGGGCCATTATTGACCCTAGGGTTATAATGTGCATAATGTTGAGGGAGGTCTAAAAAGGTGATGCTTCATACCAAATATCAACAAAGGCTATAATATATAACAATCTTGGCAAAGATCCACTAGATGAAGCTTCATACCAAATATCAAAGACCTGGGCCTTGTGGTTTCAGAGAAGAAGATTTTTAAAGATTTTCCCTATATAAGCCCATGTAAAACAAAAGGGCCCTGGGGCGGGGGCATTTTTGGCCCCAGCACTAAATAAGCCTATATAAAACCAAAGGGCCCAGGGGCGGGGGCATTTTTGGCCCCAGCACTATAATTTGAACAATCTTGGTAGGGGTCCACAAGATGAAGCTTCATACCAAATATCAAAGACCTGGGCCTTGTGGTTTCAGAGAAGAAGATTTTTAAAGATTTTCCCTATATAAGTCTATGTAAAACCAAAGGGCCCCGGGGCGGGGGCATTTTTGGCCCAAGGGCTATAATTTGAATAATCTTGTTAGGGGTCCTTTAGATGAAGCTTCATACCAAATATAAAAGACCTAGGCCTTGTGGTTTCATAGAAGAAGATTTTTAAAGATTTCGCTATATAAGCCTATGTAAAACCAAAGGGCCCCGGGGCGGGGACATTTTTTGCCTCAACACTATAATTTGAATAATCTTGTTAGGGGTCCTTTAGATGAAGCTACATACCAAATATAAAAGACCTAGGCCTTGTGGTTTCAGAGAAGAAGATTTTTAAAGATTTTCCCTATATAAGTCTATGTAAAACCAAAGGGCCCCGGGGCGGGAGCATTTTTGGCCCAAGGGCTATTATTTGAACAATCTTGGTAGAGGTCCATTAGATGAAGCTTCATTCTAAATATCAAAGTCCTTGGCCTTGCGGTTTCAGAGAAGAAGATTTTTAAAGATTTTCCCTGTATAAGCCTATGTAAAACAAAAGGGCCCCGGGACGGGGGCATTTTTTGCCCCAGCACTATAATTTGAACAATCTTGGTAGGGGCCCATTAGATGAAGCTTCATACCAAATATCAAAGTCCTGGGCCTTGTGGTTTCAGAGAAGAAAAATTTTAAAGATTTTCCCTATATAAGCCTATGTAAAACCAAAGGGCCCCGGGGCGGGGGCATTTTTGGCCCCAGCACTATAATTTGAACAATCTTGGTAGGGGTCCACTAGATGAAGCTTCATACCAAATATCAAAGACCTGGGCCTTGTGGTTTCAGAGAAGAAGATTTTTAAAGACTGTCCCTATATATCTATGTAAAACCAAAGGGCCACATGATGGGGGCATTTTTGCTCTCAGGGCTATTATTTGAACAATCTTGGTAGAGGTCCACTAGCTGAAGCTTCAAAACAAATATGGAAGACCTAAGCCTTGTGGTTTCAGAGAAGAAGATTTTTCAAGATTTTTGCTATATTAGTCTGTGTAAAACCAAAGGGCCCTTGAGCGGGGGCATTTTTGGCCCCAGGGCTATAATTTGAACAATCTTGGTAGAGGTCCACTAGCTGAAGCTTCCTAACAAATAACAAAGACCTAAGGCTTGTGGTTTCAGAGTAGAAGATTTTTCAAGATTTTCCCTATATAAGTCTATGTAAAACCATAGAGCCCCGGAGCAGGTATTTTTGGCCCCAGGGCTTTAATTTGAACAATCTTGTAGAGGTCCACAAGATGAAGCTTCATACCAAATATCAAATACCTGGGCCTTGTAGTTTCAGAGAAGAAGATTTTTAAAGATTTTCCCTATAACAGCCTATGTAAAACCAAAGGGCCCCGGGGCGGGGGCATTTTTGGCCCCGCACTATAATTTGAACAATCTTAGTAGGGGTCCACAAGATGAAGCTTCATACCAACTAGCAAAGACCTAGGCCTTGCAGTTTCAGAGAAGAAGATTTTTAAAGATTTTCCCTATATAAGCCCATGTGAAACAAGAGGGCCCCAGGGCGGGGGCCATTTTTTGCCCCAGCACTATTATTCGAACAATCTTGGTAAGGGTCCACTAGATGAAGCTTCATAACAAATATCAAAGACCTGGGCCTTGCAGTTTCAGAGAAGAAGATTTTTAAAGATTTTCCCTACATAAGCTCATGTAAAACCAAAGGGCCCTGGGGCAGGGGCATTTTTGGCCCCAGCACTATAATTTGAACAATCTTGGTAGGAGTCCACTAGATGAAGCTTCATACCAAATATCAAAGACTTGGGCCTTGCGGTTTCAGAGAAGAAGATTATTAAAGATTTTTCCTATATAAGCCCATGTAAAACCAAAGGGCCCCAGTGCAGGGGGCATTTTTGGCCCCAGCACTATAATTTGAACAATCTTGGTAGGGGTCCACTAGATGAAGCTTCATACCAAATATCAAAGTCCTGGGCTTTGTGGTTTCAGAGAAGAAGATTTTTTAAGTTTTTGGTGAAAAAAATCTATTTTTGGCTCCTGTGACCTATATGTGCAAAGGACCGGAACCATTTGAACAATTTTGAAAGGGGTCCACCTAAGGATCATTCCTGTGAAGTTTGGTCAAAATCCGATCAGTGGTTTAGGAGGAGATGTTGTTTGAAGAAATTGTTTACGCACGGATGACAGACAAAAAGTGATCCTAATATTAATCACAAGAGGGCCATGATGACCCTATATCGCTC
>CAUZLF010000084.1:0-19000 GCA_963580285.1 Lucinisca nassula | reverse complement strand
TATCTAAATGGTCATTTTCTATATATGTACCTGAACCCATAAAATGCCACTCACGACAATTGTTGTCTGCTTTTTCGTCTGCCAAGTACTTTAAAATAAGTTTTTGCAAACAGTATGGACCCGGTGTAACAGGCCGGTTCTTCCCCCCAGTCAGTTTCTTCCCCGGGGAAGAACTGGGCCGGCCCGTTTCTTCCCCGGGGAAGAAACTGACTAGTCAGTTTCTTCCCCACCCAGTCAGTTTCTTCCCCACCTGAATTTTTTTTAGAACCATAGAGAACGAGTAATTTATGCCTCACAAATTGTTTAAAATTCAAAAAGAAACCATTCTGAATTAGTTTTGAGTCTTTACAGCTTGAATGGCAAAATTTTCTCTATGCCATACAATATATGGAGATCCAAGCAAATTTTCATCCCATTTCCAGTATCTATGATTAATTTTCTTAGCTTTTTATGACATTAATTGGTATTAACTAAACAGATATAATAAGCAACAACCCTTTAGTGCTCCAATCTAAATATAATGTGGAAAGTGGGGGTGGGGAAGAACTGGGCCGGCCCATTTCTTCCCCGGGGAAGAACTGGGCCGGCCCGTTTCTTCCCCACCCCAGATTTTTCTGCTTACTAAAAATTCTTCTGATAAATGTTCTTCACTTTTAAAGAAATTGGTATTAACTGCAGAGCTATAATAAGCAACAAATGTTTGGCCCTTAAATTTCAATAGAATTTGGAGACTGGGGGGTGGGGAAGAACTGGGCCTGCCCCGTTCTTCCCTACCCCAGATGTTTCCATTTACTAATAATTCTTGTGATAAAATTTCCTTTGCTTTTTGGACAAAAATTGGTAATAAACTAAAAAGATATAATAAGCAACAAATGTTTGGAGCTTTATTATCAAGAGAATTTGGAGGCTGGGGTGGGGAAGAACTGGGCCGGCCCAGCTCTTCCCCACCCCAGATGTTTCTGCTTACTAATAATTCTGCTGATAAATTTCCTTTGCTTTTTAAGACATAAATTAGTATAAACTAAACAGATATAATAAACAACAAATGTTTGGAGCTCAATTCTTAATAGAATTTGGAGACTGAGGGTGGGGAAGAACTGGACCGGCCCGTTTCTTCCCCACCCTAGATGTTTCTGTTTACTAAAAATTCTTGTGATAAATTTTCTTCACTTTTATAGACATAAATTGGTATTAACTAAACAGATATAATAAGCAACAAATGTTTGGCACTTAAATTTCAATAGAATTCGGAGACTTGGGGGTGGGGAAGAACTGGGCCGGCCTGTTTCTTCCCCACCCTTGAGTAGTGTTGTACAGTTATGTCAGTTATATTGCTGAAGATGTCTTGGGTGGGGAAGAACTGGGCCAGTCTGTTTCTTTCCCACCCTTGGTAAGTATTGTACTGTTAAGTCAATTATGACATTGAAGGTGTCGGGGTGGGGAAGAACTGGGCCAACCCATTTCTTCCCCACCCCTGGGTAGTGTTTTACAGTTATGTCAGTTATATCGCTGAAGATATCTGGGGTGGGGAAGTACTGGAGTGCCCATTTCTTCCCCGACCCTTGGATAGTGTTTTACAGTTATTTCAGTTATATTGCTGAAGATGTCCTTGGTGGGGAAGGACTGGGCCACCTGTTTCTTCCCCACTCTTGGTAAGTGTTGTACTGTTAAGTCAATTATGACATAGAAGGTGTCTGGGGTGGGGAAGAACTGGGCCTGCCCGTTTCTACCCCACCCTTGGCTAGTGTTGTACAGTTATATCAGAGGATGTCGGAGGCAGGGAAGAACTGGGATGACCCGTTCCATCCCCACCCTTGTGTAGTGATGTACAATTAAATCAGTTATGATGTTTAAGTTGTCTGTGGTGGGGAAGAACTAGGCCGGCCCAGTCCTGCCCCACCCCCAATCTCCAAATTCTATTCAGATTTGCGCTCCAAACATTTTTGCTCATTATATCTTTTTAGTTTATTACAATTTTTGTCTCCAAAAGCGAAGAAAATTTATCACAAGAATTTTTTGTAAACAGAACAATCTGGGGTAGGGAAGAAATGGGCCGCCCAGTTCTTCCCCACCCCAAGTCGCAAATTTCTAATTAGATTTGAGCTCCAAACATGTGTTGCTTATTATATCTTTTTAGTTTATACAAACTTTTATCTTAAAAAGCAAAGAAAAGTAGCAAAAGAATTTTTTGTAAATAGAAAAATCTGGGGTGGGGAAGAAATGGGCTGGCCCAGTTCTTCCCCACCCCTAATCTCCAAATTCTATTTAGATTTGAGCTCCAAACATTTGTTGCTTATTATATCTTTTTAGTTTATACCAATGTATGTCTTAAAAAGCGAAGAAAATATCACAAGAATTTTTTGTTAACAGAAAAATCTGGGATGGGGAAGAAATGGGCCGGCCCAGTTCTTCCCCACCCCCAGTCTCCAAATTCTAATAAGATTTGAGCTCCAAACATTTGTTGCTTATTATAGCTTTTTAGTTTATACCAATGTATGTCTTAAAAAGCGAAGAAAATATCACAAGAATTTTTTGTTAACAGAAAAATCTGGGATGGGGAAGAAATGGGCCGGCCCAGTTCTTCCCCACCCCCAGTCTCCAAATTCTAATTAGATTTGAGCTCCAAACATATGTTGCTTACTATATCTATTTAGTTTATACCAATTTATGTCTTAAAAAGCGAAGAAAATTTATCACAAGAATTTCTTGTAGACAGAAAAATCTGGGGTGGGGAAGAAACAGGCCGGCCCGGTTCTTCCCCACCCCCAGTCTCCAAATTCTAATAAGATTTGAGCTCCAAACATTTGTTGCTTATTATAGCTTTTTAGTTTATACCAATTTTTGTCTTAAAAAGCGAAGCAAATTTATCACAAGAATTTTTTGTAAACAGAAAAATCTGGGGTGGGGAAGAAACGGGCCGGCCCGGTTCTTCCCCACCCCCAGTCTCCAAATTCTAATAAGATTTGAGCTCCAAACATTTGTTGCTTATTATAGCTTTTTAGTTTATACCAATTTTTGTCTTAAAAAGAGAAGAAAATTTATCACAAGAATTTTTTGTAAACAGAAAAATCTGGGGTGGGGAAGAAACGGGCCGGCCCAGTTCTTCCCCACCCCCAGTCTCCAAACTGTATTTAGATTTGAGCTCCAAACATTTGTTGCTTATTATATATTTTTAGTTGATACCATTTTTTGTCTTGAAAAGCAAAGGAAATTTATCACAAGAATTATTAGTAGACAGAAAATTCTGGGGTGGGGAAGAACTGGGCCGGCCCAGTTCTTCCCCTCCCCCAGTCTCCAAATTCTATTTAGATTTGAATGTCAAACATTTGTGGCTTATTATATCTGTTTAGTTAATACTAATTTATGTCTTAAAAAGCAAAGAAAATTCATTAAAGATGCTTGAATTGGGATGCATATTTTATTGCATCTCCATGAATGGTGAAGCATAGAGCAAATTTTGTCATTCAAGCTAAAAGGTTCCAGAACTTATTCAGAATGGTCTCTTTTCTCATTTATAACAAATTGTGAGCTGAAAATTATTCGTTGACTATTGTTCTGAAAAAAATTCAGGTGGGGAAGAAACTGACCGCGTGGGGAAGAAACTGACTAGTCAGTTTCTTCCCCCGGGGAAGAAACGGGCCGGCCCAGTTCTTCCCCCGGGGAAGAAACGGGCCGGCCCAATTCTTCCCCGGGGAAGAACCGGGCCGGGGGAAGAAACTGACCGTTACACCGGAGTCTAGGAGCAGTCTGATCTGGGTCCATACTGTTTGCCTGTAGGCAAAAATATTTTTAAAAGTTTGCAAAAAAATTCAGCAGATGACGTAAGCAGACGACATTTTCTCAGATTCTTAAGGGTTAACAATGGTTTGAAAAATATAAATTATATCAAAAATGACCATATAAACTATACATTTAATTTGAACAGATCGCAGTAGTTTAAACCCCTGTCACACCAGGGCTGCGTTCTCACGGTGTCCAAGAAAAATGCAGAACGCCGAGGTGCGCGCAGTACGATCGCAAACATCGCCGTAGCAACGCGGTGGCGTCGCCAGTAGACGCGTTGGGATCGCATAGAACGCCAAGCGACGGCGCGCATTTTGAGCATGCTCAAAACAAACGCCGTCGCACGGCGTTCTGATCAGTGCGCAGTGAGGTCGCCGTAAGGTTGCCATAGCAGCGCAGTAAGGTCTCCTACAACGCAACAGGAGCTCGGCAGGGGCGCACAGAGGTCTCCTACAATGCCATATAAGCTCCGCTTGTATAATTGATTGATTGATTTGAGGATTAACGTCCCCGTCAACACTGTATAGGTCATTTTGGAGACATTGCTTCCAATTTTGTGGGACTTTTACCCGACTTTGAGATGAAATGACATCTCAAGCCCTGTCGCCCAATGAAACCAATAGAGTTTACACGTATAAGCATGTTTACAACAATAGAGTTTACACGTATCTCGCACCCCTTTGCCTGGGCAGGCTTAGATCCTCTAAACGGTTTACCAGTACTCGTGTGAGGTCGGTTTCTGCTCTGCGTGGAAGCATCATGCAGCCCAACTATTTCTTCCAGTCAGATGGGAGGGGGCCGCCCGCTTGTATAAACAGTGGCTAGAGTAGAGTTTGATTGTGTACTGTCCCGAAAAAACCTACTTCTGTGGTGACGCATTCAGGGTAAGGTAATGACGGTGGACTTGCTCCTGCTTGCTGTGGACTTGCTTCCGACGGCACAGGAGTACTGGTAAACCGCTTAGGGGATCTAAGCTTGCCCAGGCAAAGGGGCGCGAGTCGGACCATCCGTGCTTATTAACCCTATTAGTTTTATTGGGTGACAGAGATTGAGATGTCAATTCATCTCAATGTCGGGTTAAAGTCCCACAAAATTAGAAACAACGTCTCCAAAATGACCTATAATGTGTTGATGGGACGTTAAACCTCAAATCAAACAAAACTGTTCGACTGATGAAGATGTCTGTTTACACTTTGAGAACGTCTTCAACATGTGAGCGCCGTAAAAGCGCAGTGCACGCATTGAGAGCGCCGTAAAAGCGCAGTGCACGCATTGTGAGCGCCATAAAAGCGCAGAGGAAGCGCCGTGAGAGCGCATACAATCGCCATCAAGAACGCCGCATGATCAAGATAGATCGCCATGTAAGCTCCGTAGAAACGTCTTGGTCGCTGTAGGGACGCCATGACAGGTCCATGTTCACAAAAATATCCCATATTTCTTGCGATCTCGCGGCGTTCTGAAAAATTAAACAACGCCGTGCCATCGCAGTGAAAACGCGGCATAGTGTGACAGGGGCTTTAGCTAACACTTGCTTTAGACTCCTGCAATGGTATTATATAATATATCATAAAATTATTTACCCAAAATATTCGTACACCTCAACTTCTTACCATACTTATTCTAAACATTTGAACAAGTACATGTACAATTAACTACCCAATGTTGTGTCTACAAACAGCTGAATGACTGGCAAACAGTGAAGACCCAAATGAGACGCCATGTTCTGCAGCATCGACAGGCCTCATACTGACCATGGTTTTCCATGCCTGGAAGGCCCGATTTTGCAGCTTCAACCCTTATCCTGCTGTACAAGACACAACTATTACCTTTGCAAACAGTGAAAACCCAGATGAGATGCCGTGTTCTGCAGCATCGACAGGCCTCATACTGACCATGGTTTTCCATGCCTGAAAGGCCCAATTTTGCAGCTTCAACCCTTATCCTGCTGAACAAGACACAACTATTAACTTTGCAAACAGTGAAGAAGCCATCTGATCAGGATCTACACTGTTTGTAATGGAGTTTGTGAAAATAACAGTTTTTTAAACAGACTATAGGCACAAAAATCAAAATCTAAAAGCCTGAAATCAAGACAAGAGGGCCCAATGGCCCTATATCGCTCACCTGTGTACCAGAAAATCATAAGTGTAGGAGACCACTTGACAGTGCTACATACTAAATATCTGAGCTCTGGGCCTTATGGCTTTGGAGAAGATTTTTTTTTTCCAGAATAAGTCCATAGGTCAATTTTGACCCAAAGGGCATGGTTGGCAGGATTTATGTAGGCAACCATTTTATGATGCTATATACTAAATATCTAAGGTCCGTACTTCATGGTTTCAGAGAAGAAGAATTTTAAAGCTTTTTTATTTTCATTATAAGTTTATTGGAGTTAAGAAGCCTCAGGATTTGGCCAATTTGAACCCCAGGGGCAAGACTCAGGCAGGATTCATGTGGGCAACAACTCCATGTTGCTACATGCTAAATACCAAAGCTCTGGGCCTTATGGTTTGACAGAAGAATATTTTTCAAGTTTCTTTTTTTCCATTTTAAGTTTTTTTTTTCCATTTTAAGTCCATCCATGGTAGCTAATGGGCCATGGGTGTGGCCAATTCTGGCCTAAGGGGCATGATTGGCAGGATTTATGTAGGTGACCTGGGCCCTGTGGTTTCAGAGAAGAAGATTTTTGAAGCTTTTTTTCCATAAGGAGTCCATGGGAGCTAAGGGGCCCCGGGCCGTGGCACATTTGGACACCAGGGGCATGATTGGCAGGATTTATGTAGGTGACCACTTACCGTTACTACATGCTAAATATCTAAGCGCTGGGCCCTGTGTTTTCAGAGAAAAAGATTTTTGAAGCTTTTTTTTCCATAAGAATTGTCTATGGGAGCTAAGAGGCCCCAGGGCGTGGCCCATTTGGACCCCAGGGGCATGATTGGCATGATTTATGTAGGTGACCTCTTGCCGTTGCTACCTGCTAAATATCTAAGCTCTGGGCCCTGTGGTTTCAGAGGAGAAGATTTTTGAAGCTTTTTTCCATCAGGAGTCTATGGGAGCTAAGGGGCCCCGAGGCGTGGCCCATTTGGACCCCAGGGGCATGATTGGCAGGATTTATGTAGGTGACCACTTGCCCTTGCTACATGCTAAATATCTAAGCTCTGGGCCCTGTGGTTTCAGAGAAGAAGATTTTGCAGCTTTTTTTCCTTTATGAGTCTATAGGAGCTAAGGGGCCCTGGGGCATGGCCCATTTGGACCCCGGGGGCATGATTGGCAGGAATTATGTAGGTGACCACTTGTCCTTGCTACATGCTAAATATCTATGCTCTGGGCCCTGTGGTTTCAGAGAAGAAGATTTTTGAAGCTTTTACCCATTATGAGTATATGGGAGTGAAGGGGCGCCGGGGCATGGCCCATTTGGAACCCAGGGCCATGATTGGCAGGAATTATGTAGGTGACTACTTGTCCTTGCTACATGCTAAATATCTAAGCTCTGGGTCCTGTGGTTTCAGGGAAGAAGATTTTTGAAGCTTTTTTCCATTATGAGTCTATGGGAGTGAGGGGGCCCCGGGGCATGGCCCATTTGTAACCCAGGGGCATGATTGGCATGAATTATGTAGGTGACCACTTGCCCTTGCTACGTGCTAAATATCTAAGCTCTGGGCCCTGTGGTTTCAGAGAAGATTTTTGAAGCTCTTTTCCATTATTAGTCTATGGAAGCGAAGGGGCCCGTGGACATGGCCAATTTGGAACCCAGGGGCATGATTGGCAGGAATTATGTAAGTGACCACTTGCCCTTGCTACATGCTAAATATCTACACTCATGGTCCTGTGGTTTCTGAGAAGAAGATTTTTGAAGCTATTTTCCATTATGAGTCTATAGTAGCTAAGGGGCCCTGGGGCGTGGCCCGTTTGGACCCCGGGGGCATGATTGGCAGGAATTATGTAGGTGACCTCTTGCCCTTGCTACATGCTAAATATCTAAGCTCTGGGCCCTGTGGTTTCAGAGAAGAAGATTTTTAAATTTTTTCCCTTTATAAGTCTATGGGAGCTACATGTTGCCATGGCAACCAGAATTCCAATCTGATCAGCCCAAAAACCTTATGCAGCCTTTCCCCCTACCTGATGATGCTTCACATGAAATTTGATCAGGATTGGCCATGGGGTATTAGAGATATACTTATTTGAAATTGTTTACGAACGCACAGACGGACGCATGCATGGATGCACGGACGCATGCACGCACGACGGACGATGGACAAAAAGTGATCCCAAAAGCTCACCTTGTCAATAAGTGACAGGTGAGCTAAAAACAATCAAGCTCTAAAAGCCTGAAATCCTGCAAATGCCTGAAAAATATGAGGCCTGCATCTCATCTGGGTTTACACAGTTTGCTCAGGCTTGTTTGTTCAAATACGGTATTATAAAAAGGTTGGGATGCGCTTACTTCTAGTAACGACCGTCTTAAGCCGTTTCTTAAACATCGGTCTGGAGGTTCCATCTTCATATTCTGGTATCGTTTGGTCCGAAACATCTGCAATAAATACAGAAGAATTTGTCAGTATATTTGCTGTTTCATATTTCTATCACTTTGAAATATTCTTTTCCTTTTTCTAGATTTGATCCTTTATTCTTCCTTTAATTCTTTCCATTATACGGCCCCCACCCATCAGGACTTGCAGAAATAGATGGGCTGCATGGTGCTTCCACGCAGAGCTGAAAACGACTCCACATGCAGGGTGTCCACAATTTGAGTAAAGCAAAATTCCCTGACTTTTCCCTGACTAAAATCAAATTTCCCTGACCAACGTTTTTGACATTTTGCGCATTAAGTTCTAACATCTGTTGGCCTCCTCCTCCCCTACAGCTCCCCTTTCCTCCTTTTACAATACCAGCTGTAATTGTCTTACTCTTTAAATATGTTTTATGTTTCCTTTGTTTTTTTATGTTTGTATTTTCCGTTTGAATTATATTCTATTTTTCTAAACACATTTACATAAGTCATTTGTATTTATGGATGAAATCCTTGAAAAAAGAGGCTCGATGAGCCTAACCGCTCACCTGGGGAACATTTTAGGTAGCTGTTTGTCTCATGGTTTCAGAGCAGAAGATTTTTTGAAGTTCTTCCAATTATAAATCAGTGGGAGATAATGAGCCAAGGGTAGTAGCCAATTTGGACGCCGTAGGGCTGGCAGGATTTATGCTGATGACCAACTGATGTTGCAACAATACTAACTAGAGCTGCCGCCTAACGGGCGCCAATTATACCCCCGCATGCGTTGTCAGACAAATTTTTACAAGTATTTGACCTTGAGGAAGGTCAACGTAAAGGTCAAGGTCAGGTTTGTGTATATCAATCTTAAGTACTAGTGGCAAGGTGTGTGGTGTGTGAATATTAAAGAAATCGGTCAAAGAATAAGGAAGTTATGAGCAATGTTAAAGTTTTTTTGTAACGGACCGACGACGACAGACGACAAGCTGACTCCTATATACCCCCTTCAAACTTCGTTTGCGGGGGTATAAATATCTAATCTCAGGGCCTTATAGATTCAGAAGAAGATTTCTCAATTTTTCATATTAGTCTAAAGGAGCTAATGAGTGTGTTTTAGTTTTACGTTCCACCAACAGCTAAGGTGATACCGAGACACGACCTCAGTTTAAAGACTCATCTGGAAGTCTGGAGAAGCCCTGGATCTATCCTGAGATCCTTTGTTTATCAGGCGGGTTGCATAACTATTACACCACACACACCTCTATAGGAGCTAATGGGCCCCATGGCATAGTCAATTTGGACCCTAGGGGCATGGTTTGTAGGATTACATACTGAATATCTAAGCTTTGGGCCTTATGGTTTCAGAGAAGAAGATTTTTAAAGTTTTTTATTATTATTATTACGATAAGTCAAGTGGGAGCTAATAAGCCCTGGGGAGTAGCCAACTTGGAGCCCAGGGGCATGACTGGTAGGATTTATATAGATGAACACTTAGCATTGTTACATATAAAATATCCGAACTCAGAGCCTTAAGGTTTCAGAGAAGAATTTTGAAGTTTTTTTTCCATTACATGTCCATAGGAGCTAATGAGCCCTGGGGCATGGTTATTTTGGACCCCAGGGGCATGATTTGCAGGATTTATTTTGGTGAGCACTTGACGTTGCTACATACTAAATATCTAAGATCTGGGTCTTATGATCTCAAAGTGTTTTCCATTTTTAATTTATGGGAGCTAATGAGCCCCGGGGTGTGGCCACTTTTGACCCCTGAGGCATGGTTGGCAGGATTTATGTAGCTGACCATTTCAAGTGGCTACATAGTAAATATCTAAGCTATGGGCTTTATGGTATCAGAGGAGAATTTTTCTAAGCTTTTTCCTTTATAAATCTATGAGAGCTAAGGAGCCCAGGGGTGTTGCAAATTTGGACCCCCAGGGGCATGATTGGCAGGATGTAAGGGACCACCTGGCCTTGCTACTTTCTAAATATCTGGACCTTGTAAATTCAGAGAAGAAGATTTAGAAAAAAAAAATCCATTTTAAGTCTATGTGAGCTTCTGAGCACCGGGGTGTGGCCAATTCTGACCCCAAGGGCATGATTGGCAGGATTTATGTAGGTGATCATTTTACGCTGCTACATCTTAGCTATGGGCTTTATGGTTTCTAAGAAGAAGATTTTTGAAGTTATTTTTCCATAATAAGTCTATGGAAGCTAAGGAGTCCCAGGGTGTGGCCAATTTGGACCACAGGGGTATGATTGGCAGGATTTGTGTAGGGGACCACTTGACATTGCTACATACTAAATATCTAAGCTCTGGGCCTTGTGGCTTCAGAGTAGAAGATTTTTTTTATGCTTTGTCCCACTGTAAATCTATGGGAGATATGGCCATGGCAACAAGAGTTTCCATCTGATCAGCCGCCAAAACATTTTTCTTCTTTTCACCATACCTGATAAAGCTTCACATGAAATTTAATCATGATTGGACAACTGGCTTTAAAGATATTCTTATTTGAAAATTGGGAGTTTAGGAGCTCTGAGGCCTGGCCAATTTGGACCCCAGGGGCATGATTGGCAGGATTTATGTAAGGGACCACTTGGATTTGCTACATACTAAATATCTAAGCTTTGGGCCTTGAGGATTCAGAGAAGAAGATTTTTAAAGTTTTTCAGTTTAAGTCTATGGGAGCTTATGAGCACCAGGGCGTGACCAATTCTGACCTCAGGGGCATGATTGGAACAAATGGTGGGATTCAGGTAGGTGACCATTTTACGTTGCTACATTGTAAAATCTATGGTTTTGGAGAAGGAGCTTTTTATCCATTATAAGTCAATAGAAGCTAAGGAGCCCCGGGGCATGGCCAATTTGGACCCCAGGGGCACGATTGGCAGGATTTATGTAGAGGACCACTTGACATTGCTACATACTAAATATCTAAGCTCTGGGTCTTGTGGTTTCAGAGAAGACAATATTTTAAGATTTTCCCATTGTTAGTCTATGGGCGATTTATGTTGCCTTGGCAACCAGAGTTTCCATCTGATCTGCCCCAAAACATTATGCATCTTTTCCCCCTACCTGATAATGCTTCACATGAAATTTAATCATGATTGGCCTATTTGCTTTAAAGATATACAACTTGAAAATGTGAACAGACGATGGAAGCGGGAGCATTGGCATACTATTACCTCACATGAGCCGAAGCATGTCCAAATACAAAGAGATCTATAGGCCTCCTCCTCCCCTATAGCCAACCCTTACCACCCTTTTGTTTCTTCTCAAAGAGTAATTTATCAAATGCATTACTTAAGAAGAGGACAAGACATTATTGTTATTATAATTGTTATTATTATAATTATTATTATCAAGGTAAAAGCCAACCATAAAGAAACTGCCTTAGCCTTTATTTTTGATGTTTTTTTATCATTCAGGGACATATTTTTTCAAAATTCCCTGACTTTTCCCTGACTTTTGCTAAAATTTCACTATTCCCTGACCAATTTCAAAATTCCCTGACAATTCCCTGACCTTGAAAAAATATTTTTTTCCCTGACTTTTTCCCTGACCGTGGACACCCTGACATGAGTACAGGTAAACTGCTTAGAGGATCTAAGCCTGCCCAGGCAAAGCGGTGTGAGTCTGACTGTCCATGCTTATAAACCCCATTTGTTTCAGTGGGCGACAGGGCTTGAGATATCATTTCATCTCAATGTTGGGTAAAGTTCCACAAAATTGGAAGCAATATCTCTAAAATGACCTATACAGTGTTGACAGGGGCATTAAACCTCTTAAATATTTTCTGGCTGTTTTCAGATACCAACCAGGCCTGGCTATCATGTCTGAAATGATAACCTATATGCTGGGAGGTAAGATTTTCTAAGTCTATTGTTTTGTTTGTTTGTATTGGAGTTTAACGGCCCAGTCAACACTATTTAGGCCAATTTTTTAGCCTGTCAGTATACCTATCCACACTTTTCCTGGGCAGGCTTCTACCTAAGCGGTTAACCAGTACAATACAGTGCACATTCTTTCGGCAGAAACTGACAACTGCCATTCTTGAATCAGCGGGAGACAATGACCATAGAAAAGATTTCATGATCAATCTCCACGAAAGAAAGTTGCCGACCCTGACAGGTATCGAACTCGCGTCCTCCTGATCACCAGTCAGACACGCCTCCGACTGAGCTACTGAGGCCGGCAAAGGGGATAACGTCACAAAAATAATATGACCACACTTGTATAACGTCATAATGCCATCTGGGACAATAGTATGTTTTGTATTTAAATTCTTTTTTAACTTTTTCTGTAATAAACTCTGATTTAAAATCATTAAACATTAAGGGGAACTGGAACACCTTCAGGGGAGGCAACTCCTTCGAAAGTATTTTTGAAGGGGTCAACTCTTAAAGAAAAGAATTTGCTCCTGAGGAGCAAATTCTTTCCTTTAAGAGTAGACCCCTTTTTCAGTGGGACATGGCTTATAGAAAAGTGAACAGGAAGTCACGAAACTTACCTCCCTTTGAAAAATGTAAAAAAAATCTGCCAGGAGTTCCCATTTCCCTTAAACAGGATCTTACACTCCTGGTCACTTCATTTGACACTAAAATTTAAATGAAACTCGCCATATTAAATACCTTTCTTTTTGTCTAAGCTGTCATTAAAGCCAAGCTTTGATTCAATGTCAGTGGGTGACTCCCTGTCTCTGTCATCCTGGCTACCACGAAGCTTGGAACCAGGGACTATTTTTCGTCTCTCAGGCATGGTGGTGGAGGTTGTTTCTGAAAAACACAATGAAAACATTTAACCCTTTACCACTCAGGGATTTTGTGAATTTCGCCGATTTTCACAGTGTTGCACCAGACAGCAGCTTCAACTAGCCATTGTTTCATAATGGATGGTCTGTTTTACACCAAACTCGGTATGAATGTTCATTGGGCAGTAGCCTTTCAAATGCAACCTTTCATGACTTGATCATTGTTGTCATGGTAAAGAGGGGGCATCTCAAAGTTGGCAAAAAGTGTGTTTTCACATGAATTTTTGACCACCTTTTAATCTTCAGACAGCTGTCAAGGCAGCAATTAAGGTGTTTGGCACTGGCCATTTTCACTGTTTGCAGCATGTTTTATCAGCATCAATTTTCAGGCATTTTTGACCCCAGACACCCTCAGATATAAATGTTAGGGGCCGGTCGGGCCATACACCCAAAATTTTTTCGGGATGTGAGGGAGGTGGTGCCCCCTCACATCCCCTCTAAAATATTTTTAGTGGGGAGGCGCACGAAAAAACAGGTCACTTTTTTGGCCAACAAATTCTAAAGCAAACATAACTATCCAGGGGTAGAAATGCAGATTTTAGGTGCTTCTGGGGCTTAAAATGGGGGGGGGGGGGGTGCAGACACGTAAAAACACGTATCTGAGTGGGAAAGGGTTAACTGAAATCTGGGAACATACTGAATTTTGGTCTAAAATGCATTAATAATATCTGAAATATTGTTTTTTGCAATAAAATGAAAAAAAAAAACATTATTTTGGTCAGTTGGGATTTTCTTCATTAATCCTTTACCACTCAGGGATTTTGTGAATTTCGCTGATTTTCACAGTGTTGCACCAGACAGCAGCTTCAACTAGCCATTGTTTCATAATGGATGGTCTGTTTTACACCAAACTCGGTATGAATGTTCATTGGGCAGTAGCCTTTCAAATGCAACCTTTCATGACTTGATCATTGTTGTCATGGTAAAGAGGGGGCATCTCAAAGTTGGCAAAAAGTGTGTTTTCACATGAATTTTTGACCACCTTTTAATCTTCAGACAGCTGTCAAGGCAGCAATTAAGGTGTTTGGCACTGGCCATTTTCACTGTTTGCAGCATGTTTTATCAGCATCAATTTTCAGGCATTTTTGACCCCAGACACCCTCAGATATAAATTTTAGCGGCCGGTCAGGCCATACACCCAAAAATTTTTTGGGATGTGAGGGGGGCCCCTCATTCCCCCCCCCCCCCCCCCCTTGAATATTTTTAGTGGGGAGGCACGCGAAAAAACAGGTCACTTTTTTGCCCAACAAATCCTAAAGCAAACATAACTATCCAGGGGTTGAAATGCAGATTTTAGGTGCTTCTGGGGCTTATAATGAGGGTGGGGGGGGGGGGGGGTGCAGACACGTAAAAACACGTATCTGAGTGGGAAAGGGTTAACTGAAATCTGGGAACATACTGAATTTTGGTCTCAAATGCATTAATTGTATCTGAAATATTGTTTCTTGCAATAAAATGATGAAAAAACATTATTTTGGTCAGTTGGGATTTTCTTCATTAACCCTTTACCACTCAGGGATTTTGTAATTTCGCTGATTTTCACAGTGTTGCACCTGAGAGCAACTTCAACTAGCCATTGTTTCATAATGGATGGTCTGTTTTACACCAAACTCGGTATGAATGTTCATTGGGCAGTAGCCTTTCAAATGCAACCTTTCATGACTTGATCATTGTTGTCATGGTAAAGAGGGGGCATCTCAAAGTTGGTAAAAATTGTGTTTTCCATGAATTTTTGACCACCTTTTAATCTTCACACAGCTGTCAAGGCAGCAATTAAGGTGTTTGGCACTGGCCATTTTCACTGTTTGCAGCATGTTTTATCAGCATCAATTTTCAGGCATTTTTGACCCCAGACACCCTCAGATATAAATTTTAGCGGCCGGTCAGGCCATACACCCAAAAATTTTTTGGGATGTGAGGGGGGCCCCCTCATTCCCCCCCCCCCCCCCCCTGAATATTTTTAGTGGGGAGGCACGCGAAAAAACAGGTCACTTTTTTGCCCAACAAATCCTAAAGCAAACATAACTATCCAGGGGTTGAAATGCAGATTTTAGGTGCTTCTGGGGCTTATAATGAGGGTGGGGGGGGGGGTGCAGACACGTAAAAACACGTATCTGAGTGGGAAAGGGTTAACTGAAATCTGGGAACATACTGAATTTTGGTCTCAAATGCATTAATTGTATCTGAAATATTGTTTCTTGCAATAAAATGATGAAAAAACATTATTTTGGTCAGTTGGGATTTTCTTCATTAACCCTTTACCACTCAGGGATTTTGTAATTTCGCTGATTTTCACAGTGTTGCACCTGAGAGCAACTTCAACTAGCCATTGTTTCATAATGGATGGTCTGTTTTACACCAAACTCGGTATGAATGTTCATTGGGCAGTAGCCTTTCAAATGCAACCTTTCATGACTTGATCATTGTTGTCATGGTAAAGAGGGGGCATCTCAAAGTTGGTAAAAATTGTGTTTTCCATGAATTTTTGACCACCTTTTAATCTTCAGACAGCTGTCAAGGCAGCAATTAAGGTGTTTGGCACTGGCCATTTTCACTGTTTGCAGCATGTTTTATCAGCATCAATTTTCAGGCATTTTTGACCCCAGACACCCTCAGATATAAATGTTAGGGGCCGGTCGGGCCATACACCCAAAATTTTTTCGGGATGTGAGGGAGGTGGTGCCCCCTCACATCCCCTCTAAAATATTTTTAGTGGGGAGGCGCACGAAAAAACAGGTCACTTTTTTGGCCAACAAATTCTAAAGCAAACATAACTATCCAGGGGTAGAAATGCAGATTTTAGGTGCTTCTGGGGCTTAAAATGGGGGGGGGGGGGGGGTGCAGACACGTAAAAACACGTATCTGAGTGGGAAAGGGTTAACTGAAATCTGGGAACATACTGAATTTTGGTCTAAAATGCATTAATTATATCTGAAATATTGTTTTTTGCAATAAAATGAAAAAAAAAAACATTATTTTGGTCAGTTGGGATTTTCTTCATTAACCCTTTACCACTCAGGGATTTTGTGAATTTCGCTGATTTTCACAGTGTTGCACCAGACAGCAGCTTCAACTAGCCATTGTTTCATAATGGATGGTCTGTTTTACACCAAACTCGGTATGAATGTTCATTGGGCAGTAGCCTTTCAAATGCAACCTTTCATGACTTGATCATTGTTGTCATGGTAAAGAGGGGGCATCTCAAAGTTGGCAAAAAGTGTGTTTTCACATGAATTTTTGACCACCTTTTAATCTTCAGACAGCTGTCAAGGCAGCAATTAAGGTGTTTGGCACTGGCCATTTTCACTGTTTGCAGCATGTTTTATCAGCATCAATTTTCAGGCATTTTTGACCCCAGACACCCTCAGATATAAATTTTAGCGGCCGGTCAGGCCATACACCCAAAAATTTTTTGGGATGTGAGGGGGGCCCCTCATTCCCCCCCCCCCCCCCCCACCCCCCCCCCCCCCTTGAATATTTTTAGTGGGGAGGCACGCGAAAAAACAGGTCACTTTTTTGCCCAACAAATCCTAAAGCAAACATAACTATCCAGGGGTTGAAATGCAGATTTTAGGTGCTTCTGGGGCTTATAATGAGGGTGGGGTGGGGGGGGGGGTGCAGACACGTAAAAACACGTATCTGAGTGGGAAAGGGTTAACTGAAATCTGGGAACATACTGAATTTTGGTCTCAAATGCATTAATTGTATCTGAAATATTGTTTCTTGCAATAAAATGATGAAAAAACATTATTTTGGTCAGTTGGGATTTTCTTCATTAACCCTTTACCACTCAGGGATTTTGTAATTTCGCTGATTTTCACAGTGTTGCACCTGAGAGCAACTTCAACTAGCCATTGTTTCATAATGGATGGTCTGTTTTACACCAAACTCGGTATGAATGTTCATTGGGCAGTAGCCTTTCAAATGCAACCTTTCATGACTTGATCATTGTTGTCATGGTAAAGAGGGGGCATCTCAAAGTTGGTAAAAATTGTGTTTTCCATGAATTTTTGACCACCTTTTAATCTTCACACAGCTGTCAAGGCAGCAATTAAGGTGTTTGGCACTGGCCATTTTCACTGTTTGCAGCATGTTTTATCAGCATCAATTTTCAGGCATTTTTGACCCCAGACACCCTCAGATATAAATTTTAGCGGCCGGTCAGGCCATACACCCAAAAATTTTTTGGGATGTGAGGGGGGCCCCCTCATTCCCCCCCCCCCCCCCCCCCTGAATATTTTTAGTGGGGAGGCACGCGAAAAAACAGGTCACTTTTTTGCCCAACAAATCCTAAAGCAAACATAACTATCCAGGGGTTGAAATGCAGATTTTAGGTGCTTCTGGGGCTTATAATGAGGGTGGGGGGGGGTGCAGACACGTAAAAACACGTATCTGAGTGGGAAAGGGTTAACTGAAATCTGGGAACATACTGAATTTTGGTCTCAAATGCATTAATTGTATCTGAAATATTGTTTCTTGCAATAAAATGATGAAAAAACATTATTTTGGTCAGTTGGGATTTTCTTCATTAACCCTTTACCACTCAGGGATTTTGTAATTTCGCTGATTTTCACAGTGTTGCACCTGAGAGCAACTTCAACTAGCCATTGTTTCATAATGGATGGTCTGTTTTACACCAAACTCGGTATGAATGTTCATTGGGCAGTAGCCTTTCAAATGCAACCTTTCATGACTTGATCATTGTTGTCATGGTAAAGAGGGGGCATCTCAAAGTTGGTAAAAATTGTGTTTTCCATGAATTTTTGACCACCTTTTAATCTTCAGACAGCTGTCAAGGCAGCAATTAAGGTGTTTGGCACTGGCCATTTTCACTGTTTGCAGCATGTTTTATCAGCATCAATTTTCAGGCATTTTTGACCCCAGACACCCTCAGATATAAATGTTAGGGGCCGGTCGGGCCATACACCCAAAATTTTTTCGGGATGTGAGGGAGGTGGTGCCCCCTCACATCCCCTCTAAAATATTTTTAGTGGGGAGGCGCACGAAAAAACAGGTCACTTTTTTGGCCAACAAATTCTAAAGCAAACATAACTATCCAGGGGTAGAAATGCAGATTTTAGGTGCTTCTGGGGCTTAAAATGGGGGGGGGGGGGGGTGCAGACACGTAAAAACACGTATCTGAGTGGGAAAGGGTTAACTGAAATCTGGGAACATACTGAATTTTGGTCTAAAATGCATTAATTATATCTGAAATATTGTTTTTTGCAATAAAATGAAAAAAAAAAACATTATTTTGGTCAGTTGGGATTTTCTTCATTAACCCTTTACCACTCAGGGATTTTGTGAATTTCGCTGATTTTCACAGTGTTGCACCAGACAGCAGCTTCAACTAGCCATTGTTTCATAATGGATGGTCTGTTTTACACCAAACTCGGTATGAATGTTCATTGGGCAGTAGCCTTTCAAATGCAACCTTTCATGACTTGATCATTGTTGTCATGGTAAAGAGGGGGCATCTCAAAGTTGGCAAAAAGTGTGTTTTCACATAAATTTTTGACCACCTTTTAATCTTCAGACAGCTGTCAGCAGCAATTAAGGTGTTTGGCACTGGCCATTTTCACTGTTTGCAGCATGTTTTATCAGCATCAATTTTCAGGCATTTTTGACCCCAGACACCCTCAGATATAAATTTTAGCGGCCGGTCAGGCCATACACCCAAAAATTTTTTGGGATGTGAGGGGGCCCCCTCATTCCCCCCCCCCCCCTTGAATATTTTTAGTGGGGAGGCACGCGAAAAACAGGTCACTTTTTTGCCCAACAAATCCTAAAGCAAACATAACTATCCAGGGGTTGAAATGCAGATTTTAGGTGCTTCTGGGGCTTATAATGAGGGTGGGGGGGGGGGGGGGTGCAGACACCTAAAAACACGTATCTGAGTGGGAAAGGGTTAACTGAAATC